>JAWWEQ010012199.1:0-40265 GCA_035583055.1 Torymus tubicola | reverse complement strand
ACATCAAAATACATAAGAATATGATAGTCAGTGCTCTGGGTTTGACCACTTTCTTTTTTTTGTGTGGCTGTGTTATCTTTCTTCTATCTGTTTATATTCAGTCTTGTATTCTGTTCTCGTGCTTATATATATTTTATTCAAGCGGGGTTCGAATTGATACCGTCGGAAGATAAAATAGAAAATTAAAATTTCAAACGATATTCTATTTACACTACTAACTCTGATATAAGAATCAAAATAATTTGAGAACTACTTTATAAATAGTAATTAAATTATTATCTTCACAAAATGTATGCAATCATAATTTATCTGAACTTGTATAGAGGATTTTATGCTATATAGCATAAAATATACTTCACTATACTAAAACTGTAAGACATGTAAAAAAAGAGATGTGTATATATTTGCTAAACAAAACAGTAGTATAAATATCAAAATTTGATGTTATATTGTTATTCTTGAGAATGATTCTAATCTAGTCCTCATTTTTAAAATGCAGACACTAATAAATGTTACGAATAATAAGTATACAATGACAGATATAATGTTTAAAATTTCTTTTTAAGCATAAGATTTTTCATAAACAACTAAGCAGTATTTTATATCCGTCATTTCTTATAATCAATACACAGTTACCTTATACAATAAATTAAATATTTTTAAGTGTTCAATAAAATACCAGAGGTCAAGTACCATTAATATAACAAATTTTTACCAAATTCAAATCATACAGTTTATAGAATATTTGCAATTAAAGTATAGGTAAACAAATAATTGTCATATTTTCTTCATTATGAATTATTGTTAAAAACCTATTTTAACCAGAAGACTTCTATACAAGTATGCGTATCAATGTATGGATGTTAGTTATTGTATACAGGCAGATTATAAATTTGATAATGTAAATTATAATTTTTTTATATAAATTTTAGTAAAAGATGTATTGTTGCGTGCAAGCAAAAATAAATGAAAAATACAAGCAGAAAAATATATGAAATTTTAAACATGTTTAAACGTTCGCAGGAAAAAAATATATCATATTTTAAAAGACTTTTCTTATCGTCGACTAGCGAACCCTCAGAAACGCCAAACCCCAAACCGAATATATTCATACAGCCGTGGCGGCAATTATGAAGTCCCTTCTCTGCCCGTAGGCGACGTACGACCGAGCCGATAAAGTCCGGGCCGCCCCTGCGAGCCGCTGACCCGCTCGACCCCTTTGTATATTACGCACGAAAAATGCGGCGCGTGAGAAAGGCACGCATAGATATATATACCTATACCTATACACATCGGTCGGGTAGCTGCGAAAAAATCCGAGCTTTCTCCGATGAAAAATACCTACCATGCGTGGTAAAAGAGAGAAAGAGACGCACACATACACATACACATACACACGATAAGTGCGCGCCTCTCGATTGGAAGATTAATGCGCCGTTATGGTCCTCGGTTCCACAGTCTTTTATGCGTCGTTGCGCACTGCCGTATTCATGCCGTATATATATAGAGGATTTCGACTCCATGGGGTTGGCGTTCGCGCGCACCACAGCGCTTTATGTGTAAAATGTGATTTCGCACGTATATATGCGGTGGGGAGAGCATGACATACATATATCGGCCGATCGCGTTTTAAGGGCGAACGAAACCATACGCGTATGTATATATATATATATATATATAAAGAAGCAGTATAGGCAAGTTTTGTTTTATGGTATAGAATGGGTGTGAATTTCGGGGCATTCGGTTTTACGTGCTTTTAATGGGTTGAGTTAAGAGCATATCGGATGATGAAATGTGTAATGTGTGTAATTTTGGATGATTCGAATGGGCTGTTTTGGAAAAGCGTGTGTATGTATAGCGGGAGTAATGAAAGTGCAGGTACGTTTGTTGGCGCAGTGATCGATTTCGTTCTTCATCGGTCGAATGGCTTTCGAGGTATAAATGAACCGTGTGGAAAAAAGTGAAAAGAGAAATTTGGTAGTTTAAGGCGTTTTTTATTAGCGGTATTCACGGGGTAGATTTGAAAACATTTTCTAGCCATTTTATGCATGGCGATATTGGTTAGTACGTCAATGGCGAGTTCATATAACGGCTAGAAAGTATCTGAAAAATCGTTTGACGAATGGGACAAAAATATAGATGATTTCCAGCAGAAATGGTCTTTACTCTTTAATTCGTTTTATTATAATTTATAGTAACTAATATATAAATGTATTTATTTTGTAAATAAGAAGGGGAATGTTGTGCTGTATAAATTACGCTATCTCTTCCCCAAATTTAGAATTGAATTTATATATATTAGCGTGCGGATATACAATCTTTCCACTCTGCATCTCCCCGTGTTTTTCTTTATTAAAATACAAATGCAATAATCCCCCAACAGTTCTCCCCTTTCATCCCCAAACAGACCAGGATGTCATCTTCCCCTACACGCGCGCGTGCGGGTCTCTTTTTTAAAAGAACAATTCCCACCTCTCGAACATCGCTTCTTCCCTGCCTCTGGCTTTAATTAAATTTCACAAATTCCTATAAATTCCTTCACTTAATAAGAAAGACAAAAAAAATAATAAAATAGAACACGGCAAGAGGAAGATACTACACGAAGATGTCATCGAAAAGAGAGAGAGAGTTAGAGAGGAAAAGGAAGACGCATAAGTAAGCTCAATTAGAGGGTAAGAGCGAGCGACGCTCAATAACAGACATGCGCTTGTTGATATCAAATATTCATTCGCGCAAGCTCGCGTTCTGTACCCGTTTTCTCCTTCCACTTGACGACGACGAGGCGCAGGAGATGAAGAAGAAGAAGAAGTAGAAGAAAGCCGCCGTTGCTACTACTGCCTGCTGCTGCTACTGCTGTGCGAGAAAGCTCGTCGCGCGCGTAATTGAATCATCTGCTGAAATCTTGTACGCGCTCGCTAGCAGGTGTACAGATACACACGCGGCGAGGGGTAATGCAGTGCTGCAGACGCGCGAAAATCGCGACGAGAGAAGCAGCAGTGAGGGAATGAGGGAAGGCTCGGAAAAAATAGAGTCGAGTATACAGTATATGCGCCAGAGTGCTGGAAATTTCGGATGGGAGATTTGAGCTATTTTCGCGTAAATAGTCGTTTCTTTGGCGAAGAGGATTTTTAAGGTTTAAAGGAAAGATGTATGTCAATCCGGTGATGTAGTGGAAAATATACAGTTGAGTAATATTAAAGTTTCAGTGAATTTGTTTTAAAAAAATAGTGTATTATTTAAATTTATTTTATATATGAATTATTTATTTCATAAATAAGAAGGAATACTTATTTTTATCAATATTCAATTTATATAGTATTTATTCGTGAGTATAAAACAGTATGATAACATAATTTTAATTAAAGTAATGGTCCTGGAAATCGGTTGAATTTCGTAGAAAGTATACTTTACCTTATTTATAAATTTATATGAAATGGAGCTCTTTTGTTAAAATGTATGAATTTTTAATTGATGGTTTTCGAATTGCATCTCGGTTTGGATTCTTTACGCGCACAGTAATTCATTTATTTGAGATTTACATTATACATATCGAATTTCCATATTACGTTTTACTGATATTTTACAAATAAAAAGAAAAAATTATTCCTTAGGTATTCGTTCTAACGATCATACTCATTAAGTTCAATGGTTAATTTGAATATTAAATTACAAGCGAAATCAAACAATATTTTCATAACTTTACTAATTAGCAAAAAACCGTCCATTAAACCCGCGATACCACATATAGCGATTGCCATGGGATACACACATAGAAACGGCAAGAATGAAAAATGATCGTAGCGCGCAATGTAAAACGTGCGCAATTATATTTCCATTATCGGTAATTTTATTGCCGGTCGCGTGCCTACGATAACTAACGTATACACGCGATATCTTCTTGACCGTATCCTATATACACGTATATGTATATACGTTTTACCTTTACCCCGCGTGCGAATGATAATAAACAGTAAAAACAGAGAGCGGCAACGCTTATCGACGTCAGAGTCCTTAATTAAATAAAACGATTCTTTATCATTTATTTTTTCTGCGAGCCGTATCAGTACGTAAAAAACTGGAACTATATATATCCGCAAAAATTCAAGCGCGCAAAGTCAATTTCGAGCGCATACCTATATAAGGCAATATATACACACGCGCATCGTCATAGATACCATTCGTTTGTTTTCATTTGCGAACTGACACTAGTGTATATATGCGAGAGAGCCACTTATGACACGAAATATATATATACTCGATTTTCGAACAGAGTGTGTGTGTGAGTAACAGGGATGAAATGGCTTTCAATATAGTATTTACGTACCATTTTCGTTCACTTTCATTTTTGCATGATGAGCGATTTTCCACCGGAATAAAAGAGATTTTTTAGATGTATATTTTTAATTGAAAGTACCTTTGGTCATTTTATTTTATTCTTTATGAAAATATTAAAAACACACGGAAGTTGACAGTTATATTTAAAAAAAATGATCGGAAGCAAAACCATATATATAAAAATTAACGACGACACCTTTTTTCCTCGCTTTTTTTCTTCTTTATTTCTGGAACGAAATTTTGTCAGTTATACTGTTTCAAAAATGAAGAAAGATGTCGTAAGCAACGCCATTCCTTAAAACTGTCTGGTTCTTGAGATAAAGTGTTATGTGACGTGTCGCGTTATGGATGCTTTTACATATTACATATACCATATTAATTTATCCCTACGAGACGCATATAGTATGACAATTTTTTTTAATTGGAGCACCGTATTCGGCGCCAAATTCTCTTCTTCACTATAGTTTAAAATAATATTTCCTCAACGAAACATTACATTCAAAATTTCAGTATAATCTTTATACCCTTTCAACGTATTATAACATCGATCAATAAATTCCTTTTCACTCATCAATCCTCGAAACTACATTGTCCAACATTTTTTTTCGTAACGCCCCCGTTTATTTACACACCAAAAATACCGCACACATATTAACAACTCTGTATACTATATCCCTTCGCACGCACGCGCGGATAAAAAAAAACGACGCTCCCGCAGAGCTCTGATGGCGAAGAAAAATAAAATCGTCAATTCCACAGGACGCTTGTACTATACCGTTAACCCGTCCCTGAAAAAAAAGGACACAAAACCCCCTTTATACGGGCCATTCGCTCGCTTTCTCTCTCGCGATACTACTGCAGCCCTCGTCGTCGTCGTTGGCTAGCGGTAGATTTCGATTAGCCGAAAATTTACAGCGTACTGCGCGCTGCTGCTGCAGTTTTACGAGCCGCCGCTGCACGCGCGCGCGCACGTTGACGAGTCACGAAAATTCTTTCGGTGATTTATGCTCTTCAGGAGCGCGAGGCGACGATCGGGTTATACCCCCGCGCGAGAGATCACTTTGGGAACCCATACCTTCGTTCGTTCGTCTCTGCGTTATTTAGCGGTTGACGCTATATAGAACGCGCGCACGCGCGCTGTATAATTGCATAATAAAATAAGCCACGAAGAGGAGAGGATTTACGATTTCGCCTCGACGCGTTTTCCACCCCCGCGCGGCAGGGATTACGCCCGCGTATATGCGTTCTTAATCAAGATGTCGAGGGCTATATAGTGTGAGTATAGAAGCGTTGTATAGTGTATATAGTATAGTACTTTCTTTGAGCTTCGTTTGTGGCTTGCTAGGGATTTGTGTGTGTATGTATACATGGTATAGTGAGGAGTATAAATAAAGAGCGCGCGTCGAGTTTAAGTTTTTCGTCAATGTTTCTCTTTATGTGTATAAACTGCAGCTTACACTTGAATACTTTTTCTAAAGCTGTCATGTTTATACGCTGACTGACGTTTTACGTACGTTGAATTCGAGGAAATTTCATTGCCAAGTGTAATGCTCCTACGTCCCTAAAGTATATTCACGTTTTCTTTATACTACAATTTTATGTTCTCTCCGCAGTATGGAGAAAAAGATTTTCACTAGCTACTTAAATAGAAGATTTATTGTTAAAAGTTTTTATCTTTTGTGCGCACTAATTATAATAAAAATTTATATTGATTAAAGGGCATTCACGTAAATTAAAAAAAAATAGGTTTATGTGAATTTATATATAGATCATTATATGTTGAGATATTTCGGGTATGTATTCTTATTATATAATAATCAGGTAGTTAAAATCCATAAAAAAATATAATTTTGTTTGAGATTATTTTCCATTTTTTAAAGTTAGCTTAATCTCTAAAAGAATGCTACAATAAGCATAGCATGTATAAAAGGAAATGGCTCTACAATTGGCATTAAAAACGGCGCCCCTATACATGCTTCCCTCCACTCTCCATTTACATTTGAAAATGTTTCTAGTACTACAACATACTGTTTATATTTGACCATTCCTCGCACTTATAAAATACTTACATAAATGAAAAATTCAAAAAGAAATTTTATTATATCCAATAATATTATCTAAAACCTAATAAAATTTTAATGCTATCGAAACAATTTTACTCAAATAAACTACAAAGATTTTCTTTTTTTTTTATCCACGCCAAACTTGTTCACTACAACTGACACAAAATTTCCCGGTATAATTTTAAGCTCGATATTGCTTAAAAATATGAAAGCAACTAAAAATATCATGAACTCAGCTTCGAGCGACGGCAGAAAGTACCGTTAAAACTTAATACCGGCACGCGCGCACGTTCGCATAAGCTCGAGACTCTACCCTATGCCACGATGCTCGCAAGCAAATTTGCCAGTCTGCCTTCTATATGCCCCTCGTACAACCGTTGCTTCCCTTTCGAACGCACGCGCACAGACATCTACCGACGCCGGCGTAGCTGCTGCTGCTTTGCATAGTCTGGTCGTCGCGTGTCTTATTGCGGACTCGCGGAGCGAATTGTTTTGCGTAAAAGCGCAAGGCTGGGACGCGCGTAAAAAAGTCTTATTAAGCTCCGGCAAGTGTTGTAAGGAAGAGCGCGTAAAGGAAGAAGAAGAAGAAGTCGTTGTGCGCAACGGGTATTATGCTGCTGTAAGCAAGCAGCATATATATATATATAGATCGAAATCGGGACGTGGCGGCGTCACGAGCAATTAGCAGTGCAGAGACTGCGTTTGATGGAATTGAAAAATGAAAGGGTATGTTATATAGCTGATTCTAATGAGTTTTTGGTTGTACTGATAAATAATTTTTTTGAAGAAGAAGAATAAGAAGAAGACATTAGAATAAAGTACGGCTATAATTACGTTCGCTATTAAAGCATATGCATTTTATATAATACGTAGTTATCTTTAGCATCCAAAATTAAAACGATTGTGCGTTGTTAGATATAATAATTAATTCTTAAAAGTCAACGAGAAGCATGTAGACTAAAAATCAATCAATTTTGGGTTTGCTACATTCATTATCGTAGACTTGGTATTAAAAAGTGTTACACAAAAAAAATGTGAATGGACAAATTTTTTTATTTAGTCATAATATCGATATTAATTGAATTTAAATAATAAGAATGCTTGAATACTCATTTTCAAATAATTTTTAGCGCATCAATTGTTTTTATTATTACCGTATTTATTAGAATTATAGTCAATTTGGTAGCACGCTTTTTTGCAAAAAATAACTTTATACCTTTGAAAAAATTCAAAAAAATTATCTATTTCAAACATAAATCATTTTACCGAGATACATGATTTTAAAGACTAACGTAAGATATACAAAACCAAGTAAAAATATAATAAATTTAACTGTATAAAGTGACTATATAAAATGTAAAGGGATTTTGTTTAAAAATAGTAGTTTTCATAATTAAGAAATAATTCGATAAGTAAATAGGAGCTCGCATTTTCTACTTTTATCCTGCCTGTATTTATTTAATATTTTAATAAGTTTGTACTGATTATTTCATTCTGAAAAAATAAGATGACACAATTACCTATTTTCTGCTTTTACTTGAATATTTTATAACAGTATCTAATATTCATATTGGTTTCTAAAGTAAATAATAGTAACCTTTTTACTCAAAATAACTTTTTATAAAAATATTCTAAAAATTGATATAAAACTTATTTTAGTATCTAAAAATATTATAAATATTATTTATTACTTATAAAACTTTAGAATACTGTTGATTTCACTATGATTTTTGGAATTGTTATGAAATAAGTTCACTTTTACAATCGGTCAGATATACCATTTTTTAAACTAAAAGTTTAGTTAAACATAATATTTTACAAGTGACATTAGCCTGATCCACCAGGTCCAGTCCGGGATGATGTTCTAACCCAGCGTAGTTTTACTCTGCTTAATAACCATCTTGCCAATGCTGGGTGCGTAGTATCTGCATCAATTTGTCGACTGCCTGTCTCACTAAGGATTTAGAAATTCCTATTAAGTGTGCAAGCTCTTCAATAGAGCTTGCACCGAGGTTTAAACTTGCTACTTTTGAAGAAAATAACATAACAAATATATAAAATTCAAAATCTTTTTTGGTTTCAAAACGAAAAAGTCAATCAATCACATTGGCATGAATACACACGTACACGTGTTTAAAATTTTGTTCAAAATCGACAGGTTTCAACATGCATTGTCTTAAAACAATTTTTTTTTTAACATTTTTTGTTTCGAAAATGTTTTTCACCGTTCCAAAGCTTCCCCTGTGCGGATACAAAATAGTAATATACACGGAGAGAAATTTTCGAGTAAATTTTACTAGTTGGGTTGGTAGCCGACGAACAGACTGCCAAAATCTCAAAAATTACCTGTTTTCCCAGTAAAATTTATTAGATCTATAGGAAAAATTACTATTATTCTAATAAATTTTACTAGAAAAAACTAGTCATTTTGGGGGTTTTGGCAGTCTGTTCCTCAGCTACCAAGGCAAATGGTAAAATTTACTCAAAAATTTCTTTCCGTGTACGAATAAACACTTATTTACACTCAGCATGTTTATTATTTTCCATTTTCTTTAAAGTTTTTACAGACCAAAATTTACATACCTATATTTTCCAAAAAATTCACATTCTGAGTGACCCGTAAACCATCAACGCTTATCAAAGTCTCGACATCATATGAAAACTTTTTCATTGAAAAAGCAAGTATACTGAGAAAAGACATAAAAGCATCCACTCCATTAATTTATCTCATAATTAGACACTGATGAAACTCGATCGCATTACCAAAAATTGTTTTTACCTCTCGCATCAACGAGATGCAAACTCACAACCGCGTCATTTTCCATGAATTTCAATCCATCATCCGCCATCTCGCAGTCATATAATTGTGCTAATTTTTCGCGGGAATTCACTTTTTCATTTAAACGCCGCGTTCTCCCGACATTTCGCATTAGAACGCCGACACAGAGGGAAGGGGAATTCGGGCGAGCGAGTTTTTCAATTTTCACCGAAAGAATAATAAAATCGCGCTCCTGAAAAATTCTCATGCCGTGCAATTATAAACGAGCGGTGCACGCGGAGGAGAGTAGGCGATTTTTTCCGCACTCTGCTGCGTGAGTTTTTTCTCTCGACGCTGAAAAATAAATGAATCCTCCTACCGCCCCCTCGTGATTTTAATTAACGCGGTAGAAGGGAGAGAGAGGCAGAGGTCCGTGCGTATATGCGGGCTCCCTCGCGTGTTTATTATCGACAGATTGCACCGCCGGCCGAGTAGCCGTGGATGGATTTCGTTCATTTGGATTGAAAGGGGAGGGAGGAAAAGGGGATTTCCGCCAGATGAAAGAAAAGAGAAGAAAAGGTTAAAGGGGAGAGCAGAACGGTCCTGGCTCTCGTGGCTCTATTTTCGCTGTAACTTTTGCTGCCGATGTAGACGAAAATTGTCGTTTAAAAGCGGAGATTAATCTTTGATCGGCTTTCTATGTATAAAAACAAATGACTTCTTCAAAATCAAATTAGTAATAAGTTATTTCTTCATAAAAAGAAAAAAAAAGTTTATTCGTTTGTACATAAGAACTTCATTGTCTACAAAACATTGTAATTTAATAAAACTTGGTATAATTTTTTTAATTTATATAAAAACATTCACAGTTTAATATATTTGTATAGTAAATTATTATACTCACTTACATTCTTTTCGCTTAGAAAACACATGTACTCCTATACTTTCGTTTAAAAAGTACATAATCTTCTCACTACAACGATCACATAATATTTTAATTGTTAAATTAATCAAATAATTTTAACAGTGTATAAGTTGAATATTCGTATTAAATCGTTTTGTTTATGTGTAACGAGCAGACTATATACAACGAGAAATTTATTTTAAGTTGAAATAATTCAGGTTCTCGTATACGTACATATAAAATTCCGTGAAAAACAAAAAAAAAGATAAGTGAAAAACTGCATTTCCACCGAGCTCTAATTACTCCAAATCAACGCGACAATTACTCTACGAGAGCTAAAAATACACGCGGCGCATATACTGAGCAGCAACACGCCGCGCTGTCGTTTCAGTCACATTATCCTCGTAAATTTTTCAACGTTTCCTATATTATACACGTCTCGTCACTATATACACGTTCCTCTCCACCCCCTTTTCTGTCTCTCTCCCTCTCCCTTTGTTTTCCGACGTACACATTCCGTCTGTCGCGCGTCTCCACGCGTGTTCCTCTAATTGACGCGGTTGACACCGATCACTCAAAAAAGCCAACCAACCGCTTGCGCGTGAGATTAAACGGAAATAAACACGGAGAACGAAGTCGACGGACCGATGCGGATACAGCGAGTGCATGCGCATGCGGTGAAAGGAAGAACCATGCGGCTATATATATATATGCGATGCATCGAACGCGACGGGCCGTTTAAAAAATTGTTGCGCACGCGTGCCCTGTCGCGTGTGTTAGAGGAAGGATATAGATGGTGGAGGCTGAGGCTCACTCACCTCTTCTTTTTTTTCTGTTCACCATCGTAGACGCTTATTTTTAAGGAAAGTATGACGTTGTTTGTTGACGCTGCCAGCGTCCGTCGATAGCGCGGTAATTGGAGGATCGTGTAAAGGCGACAGCGCGGAAGTTGAAGTTAATGTACCCAACGTTCTCTCTCTCTCTCTCTCTCTCTCTGTCTTTCTCTCGTCAAGCTGCAAATGCCACGAATAGCCCCGCGCGCGCTATTATGTAATTAAAGTGCACTTTGTGATACGTTGTAAATTTAGAGTGGCTATATACTATATTTTCGGATTATTCGAGGACGCATTCGTAGAATGAATTTAATATGACCGACAATTTTATAAACTTTCTTAGCGAAAATTCCCGAGTTTCTTGCGAGCTGGTATAGCGAACTTGTGTGCGCGTGTACTTGAGATTTTAAAAGAGAAAAAAAAATTAAAAAGTTTTAGATTGATCGGAGTTCGACATTCGATTACTTTGATAACTTGCGGTACATACTATATAAACTTAATGAGTCCGCGAACTTTCAGCACTTTGCAAGTTATTTGCTTCTTTACGTCGTACAACATTTTGCTTTTATTATATGAATAATAATATAATGCAATGTAGTAGTTAATAGTGATACTTAAAAATAGCAATCATTGCGACTATTTAAAATTAACTTTTAAATGTTTTTACGTCGTACTCTCTAAAGTTGAATTAGCCAAAATTGCTCCACCATTTCAATTAGTGGAAAAAATTACTAATTTATTAGTAAATATTCACTATTTGATTAGTATTTTTTTTAAACTACTAGTCAAATTAGTAAAAAAATACAAATTAAATTAGAAGTTTTATAAAACTACTGAATGAAATAGTAAATATGCACTAATAAATTAGTAATTTTTTTCATTAATTGAAATGGTGGAGCAATTTTCACTAATTCAACTTTAGAGAGTAAGTATATTCAGTTAGTTAATTAATTGTAAAACATATAATACAATGTGTTGCTTACGCTTATATTACGGTAATTATTAACGCGTTAAGCATAAACGGTGTAATTAACATTGTTAATTCTGCATGCAACATGAAGAAATTGTCGTGGTATATAAATTATTATGATTTGTAGTATATTATATTAATGATCATTTCTGATTATCCAATATAAGCATTCATAATTGAATTCTATATAACATTATTGATCGGCGGTCGGTAATTTGAAAGGCGCGCAATTTGAATTTGTGCGTTACCCAGTTTTCATAAAAATAAGGAATAATTATTAAAACAATATTGAATAAACTACAAAATATAGGCAATAAACATATAAAAATTGAATTTTCTTTGGACATTTACAAAAATTTCCAACGCGAAACGACGCTTGGGCGTCATTCTAACCGTTTACTACCCTCGTTCCTATTCTTGACCGACTTTTCTTGTTCTCTATACGCATATCGCTGAAAATCGAGAAAATTCGAGAGTCAGGTACCATGGACTATAAGTGGGGGTAAGAGGGCCCGAAACTCGGAAAATCCAGAGGGAGCGTGAGAGAAAGAAAAAGTGTGCGTCCCTTTGTAGTACACGTGGGCAGCCGTAGCATTCAGTACAAGTTGAGTAGTTGTGCAAGTAGTTACTTAGTAAATCCAGTATACACTCGGCATCAAAATGATTTTGGACATGAGTATCAACGATTTGGTAAGAAACGAGGAGGCCTTGCCCATGACCGCTTTCTCAGTACATTATAATGAATTTAGGGGGGAGTGGCACGATATATTGCGCGAATATCGCGAAGAATTGCCGATTATCCTGCATCGCTTCGCCGAAATGGATCAAATATTCCAAGCGCGCTGCAACCGCATGGTTAATTTCCACGTAGAAGCAGATCTGGAAGTCGACCCACAAGAGAACGGCGGCATCATTGGCGCGATGATCCAAGCAGCGGGCAATGGATTCGCACGTCCAGCGGTTCAATTCAATCAAGGCGGTAGAATAAATGATTTATTAAATACCGACAGAGGACAACTCACCCAGTTACGTCAGTTCTTCGGAATACCAGATACCCCGCGTGTGCCACAACCACAGGTGAACCAACCCACCCAGATGACTCGACAGCAGATTCTCGCTGCAGCTTATAGAGAGCCGACGCAGCTTAATGTACCAGAAGCCGCTCCAGCTCCAGAACAGCCGCCCCAAGAAATTCCGGAAGAAGCCGTGAATGTCGTGCGGGAGAACCACCAAGAGGATAATAGACTCGCAGAGGACTAAACAACGATGGAGGACACTTAGGTGTGTATATAGCCCCTGCCGAATTTCAAAGCCTAAAAACTCGGATGGGTATGGGTTTTCAGTACAGTTCATATTATCCATAGTTAAATAGAAAAGACGCAACACACAAAAAGGATAGATCAGAATAGTCAAGGCCGCTCAACGAAGTTTGTGATATGTGTATTTAAAATTTTAGAATTCGAGATTATAGAAGCAAAATTTTTTTGTATAGAGTAATATATATAGAGTTTATTTATGTCATTGCACATCAACATTTTGTATACTAGAGAGATAATGAAATTTTTCTAAAAAAAAAAATGGTGAATATCTGCGTTTTCCGCCATGCCGATGTACGTGCGTGCGATCAGCTATGTAGAGTCACGGAAGAATCCAAGATGGCCTATTCTTCGAGCGCGTCGACGCTGCTACCGCCACACTATGCAGTTGAGAATTGAGACGCGCAACAATATGGATACGGCTATACGTATATACTATAGAGGAAAAAGGCTATTAAAGAGCGTGCCAAAGGTTGACTACGAAACTATAGATAAAGAAGCTATAGGTAAAAGGACCAAGGAGAGCGAATTGAAGACAGGAAATTTTTGTGCGCGTTTATTACCGTGCTATTGTTTGCACGCACATTTTAACATGGTAATTCTTTTTTGTTCTCAAAATATAATTTTACTAATTTTGTAATCTAAAAAATAAAGATGTAATTTTACACGTATATATTGTTGTTAATAATTATTTGAAATCTCAAAAACAACCCTACCTATCTCCTGTTCATTGATTAAATTATAAATATATCATCAAATTCATTGATTATTTGAATTTTTAAATTTGCTTCATTTCTACAAATCAACATTGACTGTTGACTTTAGAATCCATCTATTGGTAAATATATTGTTAATTAATCGGTGAAATCGACATATTAACTTAATGAAGTGCGAGTAAGTGAATAAATTTAAACAGGTATTTAATATTAATATTTTACAAGAAAAACTATTTAAATATTTCTTTTCTTCCATGCATGAAAAAGGCCCTTTACCTGCGTAGAAAAGTAAATGGAAAATTTCGACCGTTTAGCAGGACCTCTCGCTGTCGAACGCTGCTCTCTACGGCGGGAAGAAGAAAAGCTATTATAGTCTCTCGTTGTGACAACTCGATATACCTGATTTTCCATACACTATTCATAAAAAGGTCATATTTCTGCACTTATTAAAAAAAGAACAAAGTATGTGTAATAAGGAAGCAAATGACTGTTTCAGACTCGGATGATGATTTTGAGCACTCGTGTACTGTACTCTCTAAAGTTGAATTCACTAATTCAACTTTAGAGGGTACTCAATCATCAATATACTATTCTCCACTTTCTTCTCAAAAAAAAATACTATGCTTTATAGTAAAAATTGCTATAAATATAATAAAAATTATCAGAAAGGTAGGAATTTCACTATAAAGTATAGTAATTTTTTTGAGTAAGTCTGTCCCCGGATAACAGTAAAATATAATTGAATTGAATTGAATTGTCATTTATTGTAAATCAATGGCTTTACAAACATAATAATACATATATAAATATTTCGTGTAAAAATACAGTGTTAAAAATAATAACATAAAATTTAACTTAATCAACTACAGTTTTATTTTTATTTTTGATATCACAATGTATTTCTAGAAATTAATAATACTGAAATAGCAAGTCAAAGACTGTATAAATGATATCACTCATGACTAGAGAGTATAGTTTACTAAAAAATACACGAGAATGACAATTTTTGTCGAAAATTTCTAAAAAGAATCGCTGGCTTAGCCAGGTCGTACAAAATAAAACTTAGAACTAATAAATGTAAAAATAAAACTTATAACTAACAATACTGTAAGATGAAAATAAATAAAATTTATAACTAATAATACTGTTAGAGGTAACATTCATACTCCACACTCACGCCAATAAATACATTCATTCGTGTAAATGGGACAATACATAAAATAAATTAACAAATAAAATCGTTCATTCTACGAATAATCAATCGAGATCTAGGAGATGCCTTCTCAGTCTTGAACCTGCTAAGCGATGGAATATTTCTATAGTAATTTTTACTCGAACATTTTTTTAGGCACGATCGCCCCGGGAGGGCCTTATATATTCACCAGAGCAAAAATTGTGGATTATTTCGATGAATTTTAAATAGATCTTAATGAAATTTTGCCCAAACATTTGCCTAATTGTAAGGAGGATCTCGTTTCAATTCCAGAGATATCCATAAAAATTCCAGTAAAAATAAAAATCGTGAAGTCGAAAAAAATAGATTTTTAAACATGACGTATAAAAAATAAATTTTCAGCACATGTCCAATACATTTATCCGATAAAATATAAGTATCTCCTCAGTAATGCGGTCGTGCCTTTAATGTAAAAACTTCGTAAACCCCCCTAGTTCCATGATACGTATATAAATAAGAAATAGACGCAAAAGTTTTATTTAGACCATCCAAAGACGAATATAAATTCCTTAAGTAAAAGAATCCCCTTTAAAAAAAAACACGCTTCTTTGCCTCAATTTAGACCAATTAACGCAGCATCTCAACAAAAGATTTTTCTGGGCACGTTTCATCATAAAAATGCAAAAAAGCGAGAACAAAGGGAGCTGCGAAAGTCATGAGTCAGGCGTTTAAAACGTGCGGAGAAGCAGTGTCACACTCTTTCCCTATACCATCTCAACAACATATCCACCTACACGTATGTTATATTATACATACTTTGTCACGCAATCAAAGCGCGCAATTAAATAATGCATCTCTGCACACGCGCAGTCTCAATTATATATATATAACACACTGATCAGCAACGCGGCAATTGACACTCGATGAATCCCAATTGAACTCAACCCGTATATACCTATATACATATTTATTGCGTCGACGCTCAATCGTCACGCACTTACGTCGCGTGCGAAGCCAATTAAACTTGTTTATATAGAAAACGATACGCGTATCCGTATAGTATGCGCAATATACTCTCACGAGTGATATATAGGGTGAACGCGCGTATGTATATAGTGGTGGTATGTACCGTATAGGGCGTGCTTTTATATATATAAAGCCGATAAACACGCTGACTTTTCGGGCGCACGTGACCAGACTTAAGCAATTCGATTTGGAGTTATGTATGAACGGGTATGGGTGTATAGGTACGTATATATGAACTGGCTGCTGTGTTGGCCGTTTCTGTGCTTTGCGCTCTATTTTTCACGCCGCGATTGTGAAGTCCGAGGGGAGGGGGGCAATGCACCTAGATACGCATGGAGTGGTGTATGGGTAAAGCTTTTTGCGATATATTTATATCTACTTCTGTAATCTGAAGAATCACAATATAAAATTTAAATTCCGTGTGCAAATTTCATAAATTTTACAACGACTTTATTATTAATGTTCTCTAATAATTTAACCCCGCAAATTAATTCGGATTCATTTTTATAGTTTGAATTTTTTCGTATTTCGATTAGTGTTGAAAAAAAATATCATATATTTTTTAAGCCCTACAATTTCATTTATCCAAGTACCGCAGTAAGTAATTAATTTTTCTCATTTGAAAATTCGACTTTCATTTGTTTTTAACATCGCAACAAACAATGCCTTTTGACTTCTATGTATTCTTATAACCGTCATTCGTCATTTTACGTGAACTTAAAAAGTACTGTGAAAAAAAATCGCTTCTAGGAAAATCATACTTCCGTCTATAGAAGTCCCGGTACCCTTGCACAAAGGTGAAATTCAGCCACAGGACTATATACGCGAGAATACATATCTCGAGGTGCGCGCGCGATGTATTTACGCTCGCGCGTCGACATTCGTGAAACTCTCAACGAATTCGTAGAAAGGACGTATATGCAATCGGAATCTTTCCCATACTATACGCCCGACCGGAACTTTTTTCCAACAATGAAAACTTCGCCGAGGAGCCATAGAAAAACGTCAACTGCTCCATATATACTTTCGCACACATATCCGTTCACAGAGAGAAAACTTACCGGGGAAACTGTCCTCCTTGTGAGAAAAATCTGCACCGATTCCGGGAACCTTTATGTGTATACAGGTGTTATACGTTAACAGTCGGCACTCAGTCTTAACAAAACAACAGTATATATAGTCCGCACAAAATGTCAAAATGTTCTATTTACCAAGTATAACCACTGGACACGTGATCGTAACAATAACAACAAAGATACCAGCGAAATAACCGTGAGACACAAGTCGCGCGAACTAGCCCCGATGTGCATTCGGTCGCATCCAAAATGCAACTTGAACGCGCGGGAGCCGCGCGGTACGCTTAATTCCGCGCCGGCGGCGCGCGCGCGTGATAACGACGGTGGGGGCTGTGTGTTGTATATATGTATAGTGCAGAGTCGCGCGCGCGCATGAGAGAAAAAGCCGGTCGCGAATAGTGTGCGAATTCAGCGACATAGAGGCGACAGCTTGTGGTGGTCGCTCGAAGTAAGAGAGGGTGGTTGATGTCGGTGAGGGAGGAGGATGTTGGTTAGTGATAAGAGGAGATACTGACGGAGGGTTGGCTCTGAGGTGAGCGAGGTTATCGACTATATACCAAGGGGCTGCGGAGTGATGGAAAAGTGGCGCGACGTCGTTACTGAGAATTAAAATATGCGCGATTATGGATTTGAGGTGAAGCAGATTTTTAGAAAAGGTTTGCGGGAGCTTTCATATATACGAATTTTAGGAGATGTTTCGGTAAATTACTTATTTTTATTTTAATCATCTCTTTACGTATTTCGGAATTCGGAAACATTTCAGAAAGTTTTCTTTCAAGAATTCATACAATTCTGATAAATATTCTGAAACATTTGAAATAAAAGCTTGTAACATATAATTAAACATCCGCGATAGAAATCATTAAAAGGGTTCAAAAAAGATTCGTAAAAAGTTTTCATAAATAATATAAATGTTTTTATAATAATTCTACAACTTACTCTAGCACATCTAAATGATTTCCCAAAGTGATTAAAAAATATATCATATAGTGGTATTGCTTTAACGTTTCAAAGCTCGCCTTCGGCTCGGATAATATACTATTTAAGCTTTAAAAATGGTCAAAATCGAATAATTCTGTGCAAAGATACGTGCATTTAAAAATCACAAAAAATGAGCAATTTTATCAGAGAATTCCCATCATTATTAAGATTTTGATATCATTTGTGATAACTATTCGCTATTTTCAAATGCACGTAGTTTTACACAAGATTGTCCAATTTTAACGATTTGGAGCTGAAATTAAAAATCTTTTCTTTTTCTTTAATTCGTTTCTTCTGCGAAATCGGTAACTCGTTGACACCTGTAAAAGCTTCACATGAGTTAGTTTTTTGAGTGTTAAAAAATATTACACGAGAAAGCCCAAAAGGGATGTTTTATTTTTTCTTGCTTTGTTTTAGATGTAAATTGTTTTAACTAAAAAAAATATTTTTTTAAAAACTTTTTAATTTGGATTTATCAGCACTCATCTCAAAGGTATTGTCATTTCAACAGCAGTGCTCAACAAACGTGTTTATCGGCTCGACTCCTTCACTATAGTGCAGCTCATATAGTGTCTGCAAAGGACTTTCTCAACATCGGCGTGTTTCACCAATTCAAGAATAATTTCAAAAACATTTCAAATCAAAGTGAAGTACAATTGTGCCGAACTTTGTAATTAAATAACATATATCTTAGTGTTTTGTTCAATAATAAAGTGAACAATAATTATTTTTTCATAATTCACATGTCTGCCAACTATTTATTTCAACCTTTATCCGGCATAATTCAAACAAATGTACAATAACGCTTTAACGACATCGGATGCAAAATAAAAGTAAATTTGCAAAGTTAAATAATTTTTATTTTTATTTAACTTCATTTTAATCCCGTTATAAAGTTTTTCCCCTCCGATATACAAGAAAAATTATAAAATAAAATTTACGAATCATTGTAGAATTACATTTTTATCAAATATACGTGAAATAAAATACTATTATATTGTATATATACAATGATTTATTCAAATATTAAAAACTTCAGTAAATGGTCAGAAAACGTCAGAACGTGCTTTCATATGTGACGGTAAAGACTCGTCCCGTTACCACTCCAGCTGCTTTTACATGCTGACGTGTACGTAGCGCGACTCGCGCGAGCTGCTTACCGCTACTTCATATCGGCATAACTGACACGTCGGCTCTCTGCTCTAGAGAAAGAGAGAGATAGAGAAAAAAAGAGGGACAGAGCGTCGACGCGAGCAAGCTGTCCACCACTTAGCCGTACACGCGTCGAAGTGCATCAACGCTCGCCTACTGCAGGTGGGTACTATTAAAGTTTTTTACAACAAAATAAAGTCACATGCGCATAGCACGAATTATATTTGTGTTTTGCCAGTGCAAAACAAGGTAATACGAGTTTCTAATGAGAATTTATTGATTTTCCGCTGTGTTTTCGACGATCTTCCCTCGCCTGCTGCTCCATTATACTCGACGACCGAAAAACGTGATCCCTCCAACGAAACAGATTGTTTTCTTCCGTGACTGAAAAGAGACTTCTGAAGCACAATGGTGAGTTAATTTTGCATTAGCTTTGTTAAATAATTATCGTTGTTGTTTCGTTTCGATGATTCGACAAAAAAAACCGCTGGCTTTTTGCTATTTGCCTCCAGAAATATTTCGTCGTATGTTCTTGATGATTAATCATCTTTCAATGCGTATGTGTACTTTCTTAGCACTAGAAAACTTAAAAATTACAGTTATGTATGTGAGTATCTAATGAAAATATAAAGTTGCCGTTATACAAACATACACTTCAGTTAAATATTCTTGCATGCGACTAGATTACCATGCTACTGCAGTAATATTGCAGCTATCCAAGTTGAGATTTATTTTATACGCCAATAATATGCATCCCAAAATGTAAGCAAATATTGTTCTGGTTATTGATACAGAATTCAATTATTTTTGTCCTATCAATTGGTTTCTTAAAATAAAAACTGCATAATAATAAAGTTTTGATTTTAAAGTAGCTATTAAATAAATAAAAATCATTCTTTGAATTTATTATTAATTAGTTAAAGTGAGTCATCTAATAAAATGAATTAATAAGAAAGCCAGCTTGAACAAAACATAATATTATCTGTTTTCCACAGCCTGCTCCAGCAAGTTCTACTTCTGTTGGAGCCAGTAGCCGCTCACCAAGCAAGGCAGTAGCTCCTCGTGCTGGTATGGGTGGCACTGTCAGGCAACGCAAAGCAGCACCAGCCACAGCTGCCAGAAACCGCAACACTGGAACAAACTCTGGTGCCATGTGGAGGTTCTACACAGACGAGTCTCCCGGAATCAAAGTGTAAGTAAACTTAGTGTAGAAAAGAAAACTTACTAATTCATTGTTTTCACTTTCATAAAATTATAATTTGAAACTTTGATCTATTTGTTAATAAATAAAATAATTTGGTCAATTTGACCAAATTGACAGTTTCAGAATTAACTTATTTACAAACTTAAATATTAAGATCCCAAAATTTGCGTTGGGAACTTTAAACTGATTTTTTTTTAATACAATTGCATTAAAATCTTACAATCAGTCTATAATTATATAAAATCTTAAAAATTTCATTTCTCTTTTTTTCAGTGGTCCAGTGCCTGTTTTGGTTATGTCACTTCTTTTCATATCCTCCGTATTTATGCTACATATATGGGGAAAATACACTAGATCTTAAATTACTTGAGAAGTTATAATATATATATTATGTTCCAAATATGGTGCATTATGTACACTTTTGCAATATGTTAATATTTAAGAACAATTTAATATTAAATTGGAAATAAAAATTTAAATTAATTTTTTTTGTATTTTATTTAACTATTAAACAATGTAAAGGTTATGAAAAATTTGATAATAAAATAAAAATGTAATTTTTGTAATTCTTATGATTTTTTGTATCTGTCATTGCAGGATAAATTCAAAATAAGGCTTTATATATTCACACTGATGTAATTTTTTATTTTTATAACAATATATTATTTTATTTAACAATATTCAGTACTTTTTTATTCCATATTTCTAAATCATTCAATACTTAATGGAAAATGGATTCTAGTACAATACATAGCATATACATTTTTCATGATTATTTCATCAGCAGAAAAAATTTGTAGTCTAAAACTTTATGCCATGAAAAAACGTTAAAAAGTGTAAATAGTTTTGTGCAAAAAGTTTTTCATGATTCTGTACAGTATTTGCAAATATATTTACATTTTTTTTACAAAACTTCTCTTATAAAAATATAGATGTCTGTATATATTTTCAACAACTTCTACAGACATTTTCGCAGATATTCAAATAAATCTCTGATGCTATGATATACTATTTATCAATTTTTACATTGCCTTTAATGAATGTTACCAGATATGTGAATATCTACAGTGCAAGTCTAACATTTAAATTATATATTATCTCATTAGATGAACATTTCTTTTCATGATATTTTAATATCTACCCTACCATTTATTTACAATCAAAATGAAATTATGTCAATTCACTTTGTTACATAATAGTACATTATGTGGAAAGTCAGATTTACATGTGCGAAAGTGTGAAAAAATTAACTTTCCGCACGGAGTGTTGAAAAAATTATATTTCAAATACTTAATTGAAAAAGTCAGTGACTTATTAAATATCTTTTTTGTTAATTTCTTCCATGATTCAATTTTCTTTTAAATGATTATTTTCGTAAATCGTTAAGATAAATATATTTTTTTAGCAGAAATGCACTGAATATTCTGGTAAAATCATTAAATTATTTCCAATTAGGACTAGTTTAACTTTGCTTTCTTTTTTACAATGATTTAAAAGAAAAGCGAAGTTATTCCCAGTGAAAAAATTTCTCTTGCACTTTAGTTTCACTTTTTGTATAGTCATAAATCAATCATTTTTATTGTACTACTACCAAAGTCATGTTTTTTATTAATAAATATAACGACTAGTTCTTTTTATAAATAAACAAATATAAAAATAAAAATAATTAATAAAATTTTTTTCTGAAGTATTACAGAAAATGTAAAATGCTTTTCACAACAAAGGCAATTTTTTCAAACATTTTCACCTAAAGATTTAGCAAACGTAAACAAATGTTTATTCGAATAATAAAATTAATTAGAAGAATGTAAAATCTGATTATATAATTCTATATAATATTTGTTTCATTTCCCTATTTTTTTTAATTATAACAATAAAAAAGTTGTATAATTGAATAAATACGAAAACTATACATGTACTCAGATTTTACTCAATTAATATAAAAAATCATTAGCTAGAAAATCTCTGAAAATCACATTGCCTTAATTAAATGAATCGTTTTAATTTTCATTTACATTTCCAGTCAGAAAGAAATGTCTCATTCATTTTGTAAAATTAATGAATACAAATAGTTATTAAGCGTTCAATCATCAGCAGTATCAATAATGCTTTTTAATAAATTGCTAGAGAAATTTGTTCACCGGGAGAAAAGAATATCTATTCATTCGTTATTTGATTTGACGCCTGATTCTCGATAACCTCCAATGGATCGGACAGAATAAGCTCGGTCTGTTCGGTCTCCTGCTTGCTGAAGGAAATGATGACCTTTTCATCATTTGAAGACTGACTGTCCGAGGATCCTTCCTGTGTCGACGTAGCCGCTTCCTGGAGCAACACAAAATTCACTTTACCGAAAGCGTTCTCTTCGAGAGCGAGGAGCGCCTCTTTTTCTTTTTCGTTTAGGGTAAACTGACCAGTGAATGAAAGGTACCCAGTGAATGAACTAACTGAACAGTCTATTGAAAAATAAAAATTTCAAATTTGTTAATAGATAAAGAATTTCGTTCTAAAGTTTTATGACTAGTGAAGAAAGTGAAAGTTACTGCTATGAACGATTTCAAATACTATAAAATTAGTTGCATCGAACAACAACGACATAAATTCTCGTCAAATTCTATGATAATCATTTCTTACACATAAAAATCATTATTTTTTTCAATATTCTATACTATTTTAATTTTATACTTCTAAGTATTCTTCTCTTATCTTCATCTATTTTATTTTATACACAAAGTTAAATTTTTTAATAAATCAAATTGGACAAATTACTTGTAGTAATATAAATTTTAATTATTATTTTGTTTCTAGCTACTTATGTTCATAGAGTAATCTGACAAAATTTTCTATGAAATGATAACTAAACTAAACAATTTCATTATTAGCTGACAATTACTCAATATTTTCCTAAAAAAGAAATTAGTTTAATATAGAAACAAGTGTTTTGTAAACTTTTTAAAGTTTTGTATTAAATAAATACTGCTGATTATATTTTTGAATAATCTATTCATTAAGTAAAGCAATGAGTAAAATAAAAACTTCAGAAAATTTTGTCTTAGGTTGCACAATGTCATTTGACACTAAATTAATACTTTAATTTTTAAGAAACTATTAATATTTAAGAATGCAAATTTTTTTTGAAATTCTAAATTTTTTAACTTATTAATCATTAATAAATATTTTTCAAATCAGTTGTAAAATTCAAGTTTTAAGAGTAAAGTAACTAAAGAATAGTTAGTATTTTTAAATTGATCAAGAAATGAATCTCTTAATTTCCACTTAGTTCCTCTAAAAAATAGTACATACGCCTTTGAGCTAATATAATTAATGTACAATTGAGTCAATGCATAATTATTAAACTATAATACAAATCTTGATCAATTTCACCTTAATTGTAGTACATAATATTTCAATCATTCACTGGGTAAATCCTTTTTATGTATTACACTAAATTACCAATACACTTCAGTTTAAAAAAAAATGTATAAAATATTAATTAATAGATAATAATCAACAAAAATTCAAATGTAACAATAACTAAAAAAATTAAATAATAATTGTATATATCGAATATATAAACAGTGCACGACCTTTCGAAAACGAAAATTAATTTGTTTCAAATGTATCTGAAAATATAAGTTACAATCATAAGTGACAATTATTAATATCTTAATAATATACTCTATTTAATCCCAAAAATCCTAAAACAATTATAGAAAACTACGAATAATAATTATTAAATTTTAAATGACATTTTCTAAATAATGTCTTCTGATCACTAATCAATTTTTTGGCATAACACAAATTATCAAAATTAAATTTGAAATTGATGTAATAATTTAAATAATTTTTTCATTTATCTTTATACTAAGATTGCAGTTCAATCAAATTATTAGCTTATTAGTAAACTCGTGGTAACTGAGTTTGCGTACTGTATAATATTTGTACGAGCCTTTACAGGTAACAAATCCTGCAATAAAAACTTTTCATTTCATAAAGTAGAATAAATAACAATTTATTCGTGCACGTTAAGAACTGGTCGCTTACCCTGTAAAGAATTGAAATTTGATCAAAGAGGAACTAATAATAAACTGGTATCGATATTTACAGTGCTCCGCAGCTTCGTGTGTGTTTTGATGTGTTTCGTGAGATGGTCCGAACGCATGAACTTCTTCGTGCACTCCGGGCACTGGAATCGTTTCTCACCGGTGTGAGTGCGCCTGTGACGTTGCAGCTCGTCAGACCTCGTGAATTTCTTACCGCAGAATATCCAACTACAGACGAATGGCCGTTCACCTGTATGCCACCTAAGGTGAGCCCGCAGATGTGACGTTTTACCATACACTTTACTACATCCAGGTATGTGACAAACGTGCTGTCGTTTACGAGTCATATCACGGTTCCTAAAAATATTGAATTTAAAATTTAACTATATGAAAATATTTGATTACCGTTACATAGTTCAAAGCATACTATTTTCAGTAGTAGAAGCGATAAAACATATTCATGTAATACACTCACCGATCTCCGTCACCGCAGTTTGGACACGTACAAGCGACCCTCCTTCTGTGCTGTTTGTTTGCGTCATCACTATTGGCACCCGAATTATTGCTGTGCTGTTGTTGAGTTTGTTGCTGAGTCTGAATTTGAACCTGGGTCTGCTGCTGCGCCTGTGGCTGTGCAGATATCGTCGTCGTACCGTTTGGTATCGATTGGATGATCTGCCACTTGGGCGATTCGTTAGCGCTTTCAATGTGTACTGTAGGTGCTGCATTGGCCGGTTGCAACGTTTGCACAGTAGCTGGTTGCACAGCAGAGATTACCTGGATATTGCCTAAACCAGGTATATTCTGCACAGGTATGGACTGCAGGAACCCATTGGTAGTGTTAAGTCCACCCGCAGGCTGAAGCTGCATGACTCCGCCGACGTTTACTCCGCGCATCACTCCACCTGCTTGTTGCAGCTGCGTTAAAGCTGAAGCAGGTATCAACGTTATTTGCTGTCCCTGAGCGCCTGTAGAAAAAAAGTTGTTCACAGTTTATATGATTTTTAAAAAGTTCAGCGTACTATTGCTATTTTAATATCAAAATAATCTAATGTTTTTTTACGTTTTGTTCAGATTCAACGAAATAAATCTATCTTTTATTATAATCTCAGAAGTGTCAAGAAAGATGTCATTTTAATTTTATACAATTCATAAAAATATATTATCAAACTAGGAACTAGAAATTTAATATTTACCTGTTATACTTATAGGCTGGCCCGTCTGTTGCATAGCTTGTGCAGCTGGAATATGTATCACTTGACTATTTGCAAGCTGACTCGCATCTATATTAGTAACTTTTATTTCATTTTCTTGTACTTCTTGTTGTGGCCTCAAACCAGAAATTGTTTGAACATCTATTTTCTGTCCATCTCTTGTCGTTATTACATTTGTACCATTCTTTCCTATAGAACCAATACCTACCACCTATAATAAATAAATTTAGTTAAATAAACAGTCTAAAGAAAATTGATATAAAATTATGTGTATTATCAATGTAACCTTCGGAATGTATAAACGTTACGACTAATCTTTCTATTTACAAATATACGATTAAGTGTAACTCACGTTAGAACTGTGCGCGACTTAAAAAATCCTTTAAATTGATTGAAACTAAACAAACTTAAAATATATCATCTAAAGAAATAGTGAATGAGTGAGAATTAAAATGGCTGGCCAATGTGGCCTATAATTCTACTACAAACGACACGACTGAATCACCAAATGCCAAATCATGGACGCAAGTTTATAGAAAAAGAAATAGAAGCAGCCGCAAAGAAAATATAAAATTTATATAAAAAAAAAGACAAACATATATAAAAGATTACTGGCTCAATTAAGAAACCACCACGAGTAACTCGTTTCAATTGCTAAAGGACAAATAGGAGACTGAAAGTCCTCTTGATATCAACAAACCAGGTGAAACAGAGAAAACCTTAGATAAAATTTTATAGTACAAAAATCGCCGTCAATTTTTGTTAGTGGTATCGGTAATATATGCTGTTTAAAAATTCTATCAGATACAATTGCCAAAGATAACTACTCATTAAAAGTTCTTGCTAATGTGTGACGAGAGAATAGCCGGCAACGGCTATGTCCTCGTCCGGCCTTGCCTCGCTCGCTGTCGTAACCAAAGCCCGTGCCTGTACACATATAGTATACACCCACTTACGTCGGCTTTTCTGTTCGAGGATTCGGCAACAGCGGCTCAAAGGGATGACGAGAGAGGAAAGGGGTGAGAGATCGGCAAGAGATAGGAGCGCGACTGCGCCGCGCATGTCGCGGAAAAACGCGAGAACGCGAGAGACTAATTACTAATTTGTCTCTGGTTAGCCCTTGACCAGCGCATACGCAATCATGGCAAGCCAGAGAGAGAGAGAGAGGAATCTATCGCTCACGGCCACGACCATCATCTTCGCCACCAACATCGGCAGCCGCTAGCCTCCGCAGTCACCAGTCCACCAACAACGGCCAGTCGCCCGCTCGAGTCAGCGGCAGGAGTAAGCGGCGACTCGCGAGTCGCGAGAGAGTCGAGTAACACCTGTATATACGCGATCCGTCGGCTGGCGCACTCGGTATAGAAAGCGGAGCTTATGGGCTCCGATAGCGATGTGTACATAGTGTTAATAAAATCGAGTGAAATTGAAGTGTCGTAATTACAGTGATTTGCGAGCCTTTTTCCTTATCTCCTCAGCGTAGGAGTCGGCGTCCCACCGACTCCATGGCGAATGGAGCTTTAGCCTCCGGATCCTGCATTATAAATAAGTTGTGACGGGTTGTACGCGGACGAGAAAATACAACGTTACAAATGAAGAGCTTAAAATTCAACCACACTCTTTTGAAAAATGTCTGCCAATCGTAGAAGAATTAAAGTAGAAAAAATCTGAGTGTTGTACCTATCAACGAAAGCAGTGCAAAACTTACAAAGTAGTATAACGAAATACGCATCCATCAGTCGATATAAACGAACTAAAAAATAAAATCGAGAGTTTTGATCATAACGTTATAAGAATTACAAATATCCGACAAAGAATAATCCAAAAACCGATCATTCACCAATTATAATTGAGCTAACATTGCAAATCGAATGTATTCAAAATAACCATTTCTTATACATCAAAAAACTAATTGGGAAACGTACAAAATAATCTTAGATGAAAAAATTACATGTAATATTCCGCTCAAAACTGCTGAAGATATAAAAAATGCGATAGAAGTGTATCTTCAGGTATCGAAAATAAAAACAACTCTAAAGATATTCTTGATAATTTTAAAATATTCAAAAAGTAATTTGATTAAATAGTAACCTACATTACTTAATTATTGTTTATTTCTGTAATTACCTGAACGTTACTTGGAGTACCACCATTTGTAGTCCAAGTGGTTCCTGCTGAAGCAGGTGATGCCTGTTGGGCTTGTTGAGCTTGTTGAACTTGCTGTTGAACTTGCTGTTGGACTTGCTGTTGAACTTGCTGTTGGACTTGCTGTTGGACTTGCTGAACTTGCTGTTGAACTTGTTGCTGCACTTGCTGAACCTGTTGTTGGTTTTGCTGTGCAGCAACTGCTTGTTGTACTACTTGTTGTTGTGCAGCTGCAGCTTGTTGCTGGGCTGCAACCTGTTGAGCTACTTGTTGAGCTACTTGCTGACCTTGCAAAGACTACAAAAATATAGATATTTATTAATATTTTTAGTTAAAATAATAATATCTAGTTAATGTTTGTAAAAGAGTATTAAAAGTACTGATAAAATGTTTGATATCTATTGTTCAATGAATTACCTGTAAGCTTTGTAGTTGCGATAAATTAGCTATTTGAACTTGTTGAATTTGTCCATTAGGTGTTATAATTTGAGCTACTTGAGGAATTTGCTGAAAAAAATAATAAGTATAATATTTAATATTTTCTAGGCTATAATGGAAATTAAACATTTTTTAGAACGGTAAAAAATTGAATCAATAATACTGTCTCATACTTGTGTTATTTGAGGAATCATCTGTGCAGTTGGCATGTTGAAGACACTGGAGAGGGCTTGCACAGGAAAGTGAACAGTCTGGTAAACTGTCTGTCCATTATTGGCAGTGACAGGCACTTGGACAGGTACAGTTTGCTGTAGCTGCTGCATGGGAAACTGTAGCGGGCGAACTTGTACACTTTGACCTAAAACATTTGATTGGGTCTCGGGATTTTTGTCTGATGGATTATTGTCAGAGGCTATGAGTGTGGGTGAGGCGAGCAATAAAGGGAAAAGCACAGCAGTGAGACACAATCCAAGCATTAGTAAACACGGCAAGCCACAATGTTAAGAAGTGCATCAAACAAATGAGGTGATATGTGTATGTAAATGTAACTGACACCAAGTGTAAAGAATCATGGAACATCTTCTGTTTGTTATATTTTTTTTACTTAAATAACTTTTATATTTCTTTGATGTTAGTAAAAAGCTAAAAATGATAAAGTTAAACAGCAAAATGCACCTATGGAATTACTATTAGTTAATTATTATAGCAATTTGATTTTGTAGATATCATTTAATATTAACTTGATAAATGATTATTTTCATATAAAAAAAATATAATATTGAAATTTGTACATTATGATAAGAATAAAAAAGAAATATTTAGTATGAATATATACTATCATTAAAAAACTAAAACTGATAGAACAAAGCATGCTCTTTTTAATTGTGTAAAAAAAATCCATGTTACATTAAACTTGACTTATAAAATTATAAATATATTTATTAGCAGGACTTGATAGCAATAATGATTATGAAAAATAAAGTACATTGCACTAAAAAGCAACTAACCTGTAGGTAATTGAACCGTTTGTCCACCAATGTTTTGTATAATTGATGTTGGAAACACATTAGGTGACCTTATGAGATTAACTGAATGTGGATTGATAAGAGTTTGACCATTAGCTAATTGTATTTGTTGACCTGCCAACTGAAGCTGCTGCCCATTTGCTGTAGTAAATTGCATTGTTGGTTGTGCTTGCTGATGGGCAGCAGAAGCTGAAGGTATAAACAATGCTTCTTGCCCATCAATATTAACTGTTTGCATCTGTGGTATCACGCTATAACTCAGCTGAGCTTGTTGTGGTTGCTGTTGTTGTTGTGACTGCTGCTGAGCTTGATTTTGTTGTTGCACCTGTTGCTGGGTCTGCTGTTGCAGGGCAGCTGCTTGTGCTTGATTGCTTACTAATTGAGCACCCTACAATTAAAAAAGGTATTATTAAATATTATAAATATTTTGAATACCAAATTTAATTTAAAAAAACTTGTATAATTTGATATATTTATTAATACATAATTTTATATATAAATGTTTCTATTGTAAGATTGAAAATTGAAAATTTATATTTTTAAATTTTAATATTTGATGTAAATTATATTTTAATAAATAATAACATCATAATCTTGAACTAATTTAAAAGTAAATATAAAATTAAAAGAATCTGTTTGGCGATATTGGATTCTGACAAGTACCTCTTTGCTTTCTTTTGATTGTTCATCTAACTCTTGTGGAATGTGCCACATTTTGTGGTTCTTTTAAAATTATGATGTAAAATTCACCTAATTGTTTTCCCCGAATTTCATTTAATTGCGAAATGAAGAGGGAAGATATTGTTCATAATAATCAATGAATTGTATGTTATTACTTATGCATAAAATTCATTCATACACGGCCGTTGAAGTAGGAAACAATAACGACTATACGTTTACGTGCAGTAAATTCATGAAGTGATTAGAGCGCGGTAATGATATTAGCACATATTAATTTTTTACTAAAATTAACGTTTTGTGCTTAACAAAGCGCTGACTTCGATTTAAAATTAAGCCGAAGTTCGAAGACCTTCGTATTTCTCGTTACTTTACGAATAGTCACTTTGTTATCTAAAGAAGATGAAAATCACAGTTTATCAATGGGACCTTTTAAACTTTCACCTCTTCCCACATCTAGACTCATTAATAACCACATCAACTTTCAGTAATATCTTCGTCATAACAACTGAAAATAAAGATGTTCTTTCTCAACAAACGTAAATTTTCATTTTTTTTTCCACACCAAAATCACAAACATCAATTCAATTCTCAGTATTTACAAAATATTCTCAAGTATCATCATCAAAAACCTGCGCTCTACTTCTTTAAAATCTTTGTAAATATTTATTTTAACACAAAAAACAAGCACCGCCCGCTACTCAAATAATACAAAAACAAAACACAAGGTGAACCGATCTCTAGCGCACGCCCAGCGTGCATATACCTATATACGTATAAGATGAATATATCGAAGTTAGTGTGTACAGCAGCCATATAAGCATGTGTACACGCCCGCAACGCGGTCGCAACTGGCTATGCGCGCAAACCTCGTAGCTCCCACCATTCGCGCCCGCGCTTTTTCATTTCCACAAGCATGCGGCGACGGCGGTTACTATATACATATATTGTATACCCACATATACATATATATATCCATCGCTTCGCAGCGACACGACAGATAAGCGTCTCTCAAGCCGCGCGAAATTGAACACTAGAGCGCTCTATCTGTGTATTGGAAGTATATAAGGGATTCGTGAAAAATGACGTAGCTTTTACAAGAATTTATGATGATTTTCAAGAATAAAATTAGAATTAGGTATATATTTTAATAGTATTGATTGTAAAAAAAGCTTCAGTACAGCTTATAAAATTACTTTTTTCATTTTAACTAATCATTGTAAATCTCGTTGATAATTGTATATATAAACAAACTTTAAAGGAATTTTATCAAATATGAATTAGTGGTGAATGATTTATTCAATGTCTTTTATTTTCTTAATAGTGAAAGTATAAACTTTTTAGTTTTTAAAACCAAGAAATATGTTATATGTCTGATAAGTAAACTATGACGAGTTGAGATCGTAAATTACGCTTCCTAAGAAAAAAACTATATTTATTAATTTTCCTATGAAGTTATCGTATAACTTTTAAGAAGAAAACAATCTGAGCTTCACGGCGTATCAAGTCGAAGATGAGATGAGTTTTTATGAATTTATATAAAGAATCAAATTTCATGTGCAGATAGGAATTGTTAATTTATTAACATTATAAAAATTACTGATCCTATTCTAATACCGAGATAATGATTGATATAAAATTGAAATTTAGACTCAAATTAATAGAATTATGAAGAAACATCATTGGTCGATAGAACAAAGTCAACGTCGTTGAATGAACATAACATAAAAATACTTGTTAAACATAAGGTAAGTGATAGCAAGCTTCTTTATACGGTATCGGCTATTCTTCACCAGTTTAATTAAACTTATAGGTACCTATAGCTAACTTATAAATAGCCTCATAAATTATCAAGTCTTTGGAAATCATTTTCACTTGTTCAGGCATGTTTTGTACCATTCATGGTTTAGACTCCTACCTATAACTTTAATTTTTCCTTCAATAGTAGATAATAGAAGAAATTGTAGCTTAGTACTTAGTAATTGGAGCTCTATATTATAAATTTTAAACATACACGCAGAACAATAAGAATACTCTATTTCACGTACAGTAACGTTACTCCTTTTCTTCCATTTGAACGTGACGTATTTTGAAACTGTAAGAAATTTAATCGAACTACTTGCCTAGCTCTGATCGCCTAATCCCTTTTTAAAAAACAGATCCGAGATATAAAGAAAAAAAATATCAAAAGCATTACCTGTAAAAACTGCTGTGGCAGCGCCTGCATCGATATCGTCTGGGCACGTTGCTGATCATGCTGCTGCTGTTGCTGCTGCTGTAAAGGCACGAAGTTCTGAAGCTGCTGCAACGTGATCACCTGTGGCTGCTGTTGTTGCTGCTGCTGTTGCTGAGCATCCTGTTGCTGTTGCTGCTGTTGTTGCTGCTGAGCCACAAGAGTGGCAGCCGCAGCTTGTTGCTGCTGCTGTAGCTGAGCAGCGACAGCTTGTTGCTGTGCAGCGGCGACTGCTGCAGCCTGCTGTTGCTGCAGTTGCTGCAAAACGCTTGCATTCAGAAAGCGAATCTGTGTTGGGATACCCTGTTGCTCGAGTTGCTGTTGTACAGCTGCTGCCTGTTCGGCGGCCTCCTGTTGCTGCTGTTGCTGCTGCTGCGCCTGCGCTTGCGCCTGTGCCTGTGCTTGAGCCTGGGCCTGAGCTTGGGCCTGTGCCTGGGCCTGGGCATCGTTCTCATCAATCTCCTCCTAAATGAAAATTGTCTCGTTAGAATGGAAAGGTTGTCAAGGAATGTGCGAAGTTATTGTTGAAATCCGAAGCGTTAAATTTTGCGACATGAGTTAAGAGTTTTATACTGATTTTGAAAATAATTTTGTGGGATTTAATGTGATAAGCAAACTGTGATTTCTATGTAATATAAATAATTTAAAAATACCGTTTATAGCTTCTTTCGAGTTCTATGTGTAACCTTACGATAAGACATAAGTCTAAATTTAATTAAATTTAAAGGATCTGCCAAGTATTTTATTGGCAAGTGTAAGTTAATTGATTAAAGTGCAATGTAATATATTACATGTGTTATTATAATGATGTGAGTTGAGAGTAGCAGAAATTGATCGATTTAGTATCTCCCAAATTCTATTTTCGATGAGAAATTGTTTAAAATGAGATGATATTTGAATGGTCGCAGAAGTAGAGGAAATACATCAACCAAAACCACCCAAAAGCATGTTATTATCGGCAGAAAGCACCGTGGACCAATTGATTTTTTTAATGTATAAGGGTTAGTAATAAACTGAGACCACGGCAGAGAAGCTTTTGGTAGTAGCTAACCTGCGTGAGAGTTCTGCCATCGAGGCTTCGCTTCATTCTGCCGGTTTATATCTCACAAACGAAAACACGTTCGGTTTTGGGCAACTTTTTGTCTATCGTGTTTTCGTTGGTTTTTCTTTTTAAGACTCTGTAGGGAGTTACCGAGGACAACCTCTTAGAGACTACGCAGTAGTCCAGTTAAGCTTACGGACAAAGCTCATACCCTGTGGATAGAATCGGTTCAGATAATCGTTATTTTATTTTCATACTGTTTCATTGCAAAACTATGTTTTACAAAAAATACAATCGCATAAATCTTAAATTTTTAATAAATGAGTGTTGAAATGTGAAATATTTTACTTAAATTATATATATATTTTGTTCATCGATTTATTTATTTATTAGTATTGAATTTTTTATATAATTAAAGCTCTTATTTCCTTCAATCTCAATGCTATTGAAAGCACTTTTACATTAGCACACGTGAAAATTCAGGTACGAGTTCATTATTAGATTTTTTATTGTTTATTTTTACGGAAAAAATACTTTTTATTAGAAAATCAACTTTTTCTCAACTCTATCAATATCTTATGCACTTTCTTCGTCATTTAAATCAGTATCGATTCAAACAAAACAACAGTCACTATGACAATCATCATCATTATCTTCAACGAGACTAATACTGGATGCATAAGTTATATACCCCCATCGCTTAGTAAGATCTCCACCCGCAGAAGAGGCGCGCCCGCAGGCGAATCGCGCGCAAACCTCGGGCGCGTCCCCGAGACGGTTACGCCCGGGCCGCCCAGAGAACGTGTTCTCTCTCTCTCTCTTTCACTCTAATGCCCCCCTCCCCTCTCCCCCCTACTCTTACACCCCTCTCCTCACCGTCTCACTCTCGCAGCAACGCCGATGTTGTATACGTGTGTGTGTGTGTATATATATATATATATATATATATATAATACGCTGTGGAAAAGCACACGCGCGCGCGCGTACCGGCTCACCACGTGCCCGAGGGAGGAAGGCCCGCCTCTCGGTGCACGACGCCCCCGAGTATACACGTGGTTTGCACGCTCCAGGGACCGATGACCGCCGCCCGCGTTCATATATGTATATATACAGGTGGCTGTGGTGAAAGGACAGCGAAAGAAGCGAACAACAAGGGGAAGGTGCAAGCGCGGGTGGTCAGTGAGAAATGTTCGTTATTGTATTGTATTTTTAGAACTCAACTTGTATGGGGAACTCGAAGTATTGCAGAAAAAGAGCTGACTTTTATCATCGTCAACACTTGTAATTTTTTATTTGGAGAATCAAAGAAGGATGAATTGTAGGTTGGTTGAATGGAGTTCGATATATGTATATGTCCAGCAAATAAATTCTCGAGGAATTTTTGATGTATGACTCCGAGCAGGTTCTTTAGAGAATTGAGTGTTTTTTTTCTTCTCTTTTGTTGTGGATTTAGATTCGCGAATTCATAAGAACATATTTGTAAATTCTTTTTTCACGGGACTAATCGTTTATACGAAATAACAAAAATATTAGAAAATAGTTATAATTCGTTATTATTTTGAGAGGAGTCAAATTGACAACTTTTAACAATGCATTTCTCATAAATAGCAGTGAAAATATAACAAAATGATTAAAAAATACGAAAGAGTTATATCAATCACTGTTGAAAATTTTTGGCGAATAAATTTTTCGTCGACACAAACGAATTGAATACTCTAAATAATTTTCAAATCTTTAACTTAGATTCCATACTTCGTACAATAATACAGCAATTCGAACTATCTCACAGTGCCACGTCTATATATATTATCTTGCGTGAATTTTTACATAACCAGTTTCACACAGCGCTGGCTACATAACGCCCAGAGCATCGCTAGTTATATACCGATAACGATCTCTTCGCTCTCGACACCGAGGTCTCCGCTGCGACTCAACACATTGCTCATGCACTTCAACATACGTTTATCACTGACAAATTTGCTACCCCCAAAATTGTATAAAAAAAAATAAAAAAATAAATAATTTTAAAAAAACTCCAATTTTTTGAACCTTTAAACCCAAACGATGACCCCCGCGCTCGTTCGCTTGCGCAAAACACGCCCAACGGGGCTCTATTCTTTCTACACGCACACATATACACCCGGCTGCAGAAGTTTCTTTGTCGGGAGAGCGAGAGAGAAAGAGAGCCGTCCACCGCCCCACGAGGGAGGTGCTGCCTATGCCTCGGGCTTCCCTTCGTATCGCAAAAGCAGCAACGCGAATATATATATACGGGCATCACAGACACGCTATATACATACGTATATAGCCATACAAAGGGGAACGCGGCCTTCGTGTTGCGCATTCTCTCTTTCTCTCTCCCTCTCCCTTTCGCTCGCTTGCCCGCCCACTTGCTGTGTGTAACGACCCTCGCGCACGAAATAATCCGAGCGAGGCGAACGCGAAGAGCGCGAGTATATATGCAACGACGAGGCTTGTAGAATTTCTGCGCTGTGTGCCCTGTGTATATGTATGTTGTGCTCCACTATATGAAACGTGAGGAGATGGTATGCTACTCGGATGGTTTTTTTTTTTATTCGGAGTTGAGATGAGAGAAAATCACGTGGATTAATGGTTACGGTGAATTGAAATAATATTTGAAATATCGAATGTGAGGTAGCTGTCTAAGTTTGATGTACCTATTGTACTTTTTTAAATGAAAAGAAAAAGTTGGCTTTAATCTAGACTTGTATATTGATTTTTTTTTTATTTTTACCGTAGTCTAGCGTAAAATAAAATTAGTATCGAGATTCGAATTTAAGCTAAATTTTTTATGAAAGCTTTAAAAAACGTTGTAGATTTATATTTCATTATATAAGAGTCTGTATTTAGGCGCGTTAAACACTGCAGAGCTTGAATATTCTTTTAAAAATAAAGTTTTTTAAATAACCAATTTTTAATCTAAAGTTTTAGCTGTATGTTATTTTTTAATGTAGGTAGGTAATTGAATAATGAAAGTTATTTTACTTTCATATATTGGAAACTTTGAACCCATCTAAAATAAATTATCTATACGTTTCTGAAGTAAATTGACTTTTCCAGCGACTATTATGAATTATTTTCCGTACACATCTATGATACAAGAATTTCAAAATTGTCAAAGAAAAAGTTATATATAAGATAATGTTATCAAAACACCTCATTTGAGAAATTATTTAAAAATTTACGTAAACACTGATCTATACATATCAAACCATAGTTCAAAAGCATAACACAACTTACATATGCAGTCAACCCTCAACGACTGTCCCTACCAGTATACAAGTATCACTCGAGTACTGTCACATACATATATATACCGGCCGGTCATCAAAGCACGTGGTGTGCAGTATATACAGCACCGCTTGCGCGCGCGCGCGCGCGTGTTATACCGTCATCATCGCCGCGCCTCCCGGCGATCCCAAAAAAGGGAGGTACCAGACGCAGCTGTCGCACAGCAGTCCGCGGCGCGCGTTCTCTCTCTCTCTAAAAAGGGGGATGAAGTTTCGCGCATCCGCCGGGCGCTTCTCCGCGCGCGTTCTCTCTTTATATACCCGCGTAACCCGCCCACTCGAACCCTCGTCTACGGTTGCTTCCTTCGTATAGCGGCGGCGAGACGCCGCAGAGAGATAACGAGAGAGGAGAGAGTATATAGAAGCACCAGGCAGCCTCCACCCACGAGAGAGAAAGAGAGAGAGAGGGATGGGGGAGTGAGAGAGAGACTCCACCTATACACACAGCGCACGTGCTCGCTCTTCCGAAAAGCCCACCTACTCCTCCCACGTGCGGTCTTGAATGTATATGTGTGTGTGTGTGTGAGAGAGAGAATGTATATGTGTGGCTACTGTGGCACGGTGTAGTGTTTCAGTCATGGTATAATGTGTATGTATTACGGTACGAAAGAGAAAGAGAGTCGAGAGGTAAGTACGGTCGCTAAAGTTTTTGGAATGGAGAAAGAGATTGTACGTATAGGCGCGGGAGCGATTTTAATTGCACGACGGTGATCCAAAGATAATGGCTTGAGGGGACTACTATATATACTCGCGAGAGCGACTGGTGAAAGCCGAAGGTGGAACATATCGCTTATATACGTGGATTGCGTTCGCGGTCTGAATTTTTTTTTTTTTTTTTAACTCCAGTGAAACTTTGAATTTAGAACGCAGCTGGTTTTGTTTATGCCCTTTTATTTTGAAAATAATTTTAGTAACTTTTTTTTTTTGAAAATTGGGGTGGAGTATTTTAATAAAAAAATTGCATTATGAGCTACTGTTTTTATTTTAAGGAGGTTTTGTTTTAGAGATTTATAAAAAAAAAAGCCTTCACCTACTTTGAGGGGAATTGATTTTTGAAACGCTTGTCAATCAATATTATAACTTTAGTGCCTATTATTAAACCTTGTGCATTTTACTTTTATCAGTATGTCACTATCTAAAATTTTTTCTACTTAAAATATTATTAGAATAACATTTTAGTTTCAATTTTATTTGTAATGTTCATTTTTTAAGCTCAATAGATTTTTTCAAAGTTATAGTGTATTTATAATTTTAACTCGAACTTCAATTTTATATTGTATATTTATCATACTTATAATTTCTAATTTTATATTGTATAATTATTATACTTGTAATTTTCAATTTTATATATCATAAAATATTTATACGCCTTTCGCATTTAATTGATATTCATCATTTTTAGAATAATCTTCATTCTAATTCTTGAAATAATTGTTTTAAATCATTAATGAAGCGTACATTAGTCTGTAATCATATAATCCAAGATTTAATCACTTTAGGAATGCTTGAATATCAGTCAAATCAGTGATTAGCATATTCTATTTATCTGTTACTATAATATCATTAGACATTTAGAGCTTAAATCTTTCTTTGTATCCTATCTATTTGAAGAATGAAGTTAAGTTGATAAGTGACATGTTATATTTGAGAAAACAAGAAAAACAGCAATATAAACAATTGCCTTACCTTATCACTTTTACTCGCTCCTGCTTGTGCCATAATGCACAAAGCGTTGAACAGCCCTGAGGCCTTGAGAGTCGAGTTTCCCTCACAGAGAAAAGCAAACGGCTCGCAAGTCAAGTTGCCTGACAATCTGGTAGCGCTCGCCTCTGGAGCTATTTCAGGAAAGTGGCATTCATTCGCACAGGCATCACATCAGAACCTTGACTAAGCTGATCAGTTCCAACTTGCATATAGTCATAGCACTCTGACTGTTACATGTGACGCTCAACTCTGCTCTGCTCCAAAATACACTGCAGCTTCTCTTGCTTCTGCTGTCTTAGGTATTTTCTCCCTAGCACCTGAAGAAAATTCGGCAGCGTTTAGGATTGTAAGAGACACGAGGCTTTATGCCTATAGGCGTGTGTACACACGTAGAGGAAGAGAAAAAAGGTGCGACGAGAGGGAGGAGGAAGTGCTCGTAGTAGGAGAGAAAGACGCCGAATCACGCGTCGCACACACTACGTAGCCGACGACGACGACGAGGGCCGTGCAGATAGGAGCACACACGGTGGCGGCTTATATATTAACTGGCCATATACACATATAAAAGGCACACGCGTGCACAGTAATATGTGTCTGCGCGACGACTACTCTCTCACTCACTCACTTCTTCTTCTTCCACACGGCGAGAGCGCGCGCGCTCGGCAATAGGTGTGTCGTTTCTGGGAGGACGCCTTCCCCTGCGTGACGCCTTTTCGGCCCCGACGACGGCTGCGCACACATTTACACACGGACACACACGACGACTGGTTACACACTGACACTGCGCGTGCCTTATACTATAACCGAGGCGGGCAGCAAGAACGGAACGCCGAGAGGCCGCACAGAAATAGAAGTGAGAGGCGTTCTTGCTGCGCAGACGCACAGTGGCAGTGTTGTGTCGACGGCTTGGTGGCGGCGGCAGCGGCGGCGCCAGCTGTTACCTGCAGTTGACACTGGCGTACGGACGTCAATGACGGTCACGCTTTACGAGGTTTTGAATGAATTTCAGCCGGATTTGGAAAAGATAAATTATATGAATGTAAATTATTGAGAATTTTAGAAGCAAAAGGAGCTACTATAGATTGTTACGGTATAAGAAAGTTGCAATTTTTATACATCGTGACAGTTTATAACTGTCACTTGACGGATGCGTGACCCGGTGTGTTCGGAATAATCGAACATGTAATGCTGCTTTTACAATTCGTCTGCTTGTTTATTTTCTCGATTGTTGTTGATTATTGATGATGGTAAACAATAACGTATCATAAAATCATTTAATTATCACATGAAACTCCAAGAAATTTGACGTTTCTCATAAATGCTTTAGAAAATATTACACTCAGATCATGGAAATTGGAAAAACAACATAACGCTCCGAAGTTGGTTTCGTTGCAGTCTCGTAAAAATCAACGCACCTTATAAATTCTCGTTATACGAAGGAAACAAAAAAAGTGCAAAAACGCGAGACCATAAAGGCCGTGCACTTTTTTGCGCCTCTTTATTGCGCGATTATAAATCCTCCTGTCGCTTTTATGGCCTTCCACGCGTGTCCGTGAAACTGGAGTACAAACGACTTCAAAACATAAACTACTTACAGAGCCACGGGACGCGTTCCGCGCTCACTTATATACGTGCATTCCGGAACATTCGGAGCAAAAATGTGTATATAATCTGCGCTTCGTATAATCAAATCGAATGCGCACGTGAAGATGTATCATATAGTATGGAGAAGGTTTTCGAAACTCCCGCTTCGTTCTTCATTGGCCGGGGACTTGCGGTTTGCGGGCACGAAAATTTCAGATATGAGCGATATTAACACACGCCCTCACGAGCACAAGCATATAGTGTATATATATATATATATATATATATATATATATATATATATATCTATGTATATATAAATCACGTGCATACAGATCTG
>JAWWEQ010012178.1:0-40287 GCA_035583055.1 Torymus tubicola | reverse complement strand
TTACTAAATCAGAATTAAAAATATATTTTCAATTTCTGATCTGTATTCCGGTAGAATGCATGGTATTGACAAATAAGAGATCAAAGTATATAAACAAAGGTATATATCAGTTTTTCCCGGAAAATTATTTTGAATTTTATTTCTCGATAAACCGCCTTGTCTGAAATTTGATATTACATTTCTGACATTGTTTAGTTTTTCAATATACTTCAATTTCATATCTAATACACCGGGTAGATATGAAGACACGCAGTGGTAATTTATTTCCCTAACAAAGTATGTTACTTGCAATATTTATGTTTGATGATTATTCAAACAAAGTGTGAAATACTTCAATTAACCATGAAAAAATGGTTATAGCGACCATTTCTGAAATGTTGAATTAACTATGCACAATCATTGGTTAAGTTAACGAATTATTTTTTTCCGTGTATTATTAATTTTCATACGGCTCTTATATTGGATGCAATTGATGCATTATTTCTTAAATCAGTTGATACTAGTTGAATTTCGAAAATCTACTTCACCCAATATGTAGTTAAAAATCTTTTTCCGCAACCTAACAAAAATCTACCAAAGCCACGTTTCCTCGATCAGATTAATGCAATATCAAATACCTCAAACGTACAATTTATTTTTTTTACTGGTTTTTTCTCACCCTTTCTGTTCAAAGCGCCACTTTTGTCCAGTCACGCACAAAATACGTAACATTTACGCAATACCCGTTAAAATGTTATCGCAGCCCCTTCACTTCCGAACGAATATCGCGTAACTATTACGCGCGATAACAACCCAACGCGCAAAATGTTGAGGCTCCACATGCGTATACACATACGCGCGCGCGAGAGCTCACAAAAGAAACGGGCGGAATATTTTGTACGCCGGTAGACGCTAACGAGGCATGCGCGTACACGGCGAATGCTCGTTTACGACCGAAAGCGCAGGAACGCAAGTGTGTAGAGGGATGGTGATGAGAGGGATATACATGTGTGCGCGTTCGTGTGCCTATCGGTACGAAAAAAAGGGGGTGAGCATTGGAGTTTTTGATGTTGCGGACTTTGTAGAGTATAATGATGAGTATGGATATTGGCTTCGTATATTGCAGAAAAATCGACGAACAAATTTCGTTAAAATTACCGACAGGTATTGCCCAAAATTTATGTTACGTATAGCAAAATTTTTAACGTAAATTATGATTTTAAATAACAAAAAGTATCGAACTCATTGGTAGGTCAAAAAAACATGTACATCCATTCAGTTCATTCACGGTTACAGAATATGTGTTTATTAATGATAAGGAGTATATTTATTTTATGCACATTTATATAGAAGAATCAAGCTAACGAATTTCTGCTATTGCATTTTTAACGAAAACGATTAATTATTGTGCATTTGTAAACATAGAAACAGCATTATTCGATAAATTTTATCATATTTATTTATTTATTTATCCAGAATTACATAGCGTAGTTATACATAAACATTGCCATAAAACATTTGTCGATTACTACAGAGTATCAGTATGGATACATACTGAGATACCTAGCATCGCAAATCCTGCAGTGAGATTAAAAATTCCCAGTTCGCAGGTCCGGTACACATAGTATAATAACTCCTCCTATTTGTTTTTATATAATGAATTCTCTGTATTTACACGACGATCATCATCTACATATATAGAAATAATTATAACCTATAACAAACCTCAAATAACATTATTTCGTCATTCACTGCGCGCGATACAAGCTAAGCAAACAAATCTCCTCGCTAAAACGCACTTATTTACCAAGCTACATTATCATTATTGCAACTTTAATCAGATCAAACTGGAAACTCACCGAAACTCCCATCAACAGCCACTTTTTCCTACCGACAATCCCGTCTTCCTTACGAGCCACATCAGCTAAACTCTCTCGTATATACAGCCGCACATTGAAGAAGAAAGCCAGACGTACGATCAATGCGCCTCATCATCATCATCATAATCATCATCATGGCCATCATCGCGCGCGCGTTTCACGCTTCGCGGGACGAATCGGCGGCCATGCTATATAGCTCGCTCTCGGCTTCCGGTCTGGCACGTTGCGCTGCAGCAAAGTGAGACGCGCGCGCGTTCGCGTGTTCCAGTTACGCGGAGAACGCGCGCGTAATATCGGGAGAGGAATGCCGCATGACGATGACGACGCGGATGGCCGATTGCACACGCCACGAGTGCTACTGGTGTACAGTAGTATACGTATTGGATGCTGGATTGAGGTTCGATTCGATTAACGGTAATTCTTTTTCGTGGTTAGGATAATTATAGGTAATGTATATATATATATAGCAGGGTGTGTACTGAAAGAAGAGGAATCTTTTGTATTTTTCATGCCATTGTAACTGAGTTTTGATAATGTTGTAACTATTAAAATATGCGTGCTGTAAGTTTTAGAATGCTTTATTAAGAATAAAGATCAATTCTTGTGTATACGCAGAGAAAGAAATTTTATTAACTCAATTAAACTCGTATTTAATTATGAGCAATGAAGTAACTTTATTTTAAAATAAAAATATTAGATTTAATCGAATGATTATGGTTTCATAGATTGCATTCAATTAGTTCAATAAAACATGAGTTCAACTGTTACATTTTTGGTTTCGATATGAAATTATTTGATTGGTCGTATAGTTGTTTAGTTGTGGAGTAAAATTGTATATCTCCGCAAAATATAACAGGTTTATTACGATAAATTAAATTTATTTCTTGAATTTCGAATGTCTAGCATTAAAATATGTCGTAAAATAACATGGTACAATATTGCACTTTTAATGTGACCTAAATACATACGCGATTTTGTAAATTATAATAATTCGTATTATACAGTCTTGATGAGATTCTATTCAACATGCAAACTAAGTCATAAGAAACAAACCGTTAATCTGAAGTCATAAGCAACACAACCCAGTTAAATAAAACAATCCACTTCATCCGTCTGCACTGAATATTGTGTTTATTTTCTCAAGTTGCTTTAGTTACAGTACACTCTAATTCTAATTATCATCATCATCGTTACCATCATACTCTCTAAAACCATCCTATAAAGTTTACTCAACCACAATCCGCATAAACACTGCAAGACCTACCATAGTCCAATGATTACCAATCGTATCCCCCCGCCCAAAAAAAAACTTTCTGCACACAGAAGTCACACATATATACATACACGCGTTCGTGCTGCACCTCTATGCAATTAACATTCCAAAAGTTCCTCTCTTATTCTCTCTCTGAATCGGCGTCAATCGGCCCACTTATTTCTACCCTATTTACTTATACCCACCCGTGCTCTGCTCTGCCACCCACGCACAAAGCGATGCCATATCTATATCTATCTACTCACGTACTCCAACCACTAGAGAGCACACAATATCGCGCGTATATAGTAGCAGTATATAGTACACGCGACCACGCGCGCGCGCGCACACCGATCAGCTGAGCCTGACGTAATTACTTTTCGCTCGACTGCACGCGGGCACGCGTGTGTGTAATGCCATGTCGTGCCTCTCAATCTCCACTCGCTCGCTCGACTAATAATGGTGTTTCCTATTAGCGACCGCGAAGTGCAAGCGTGCGCGGTACTGTTTTCGTGCGCGTGAGATGCTTTTATACGCAGCAATGCAACTGTGGTGGTGGTATATATGCGTGTGTACTGCGCTCTGTATAATGATATAAATCATTTTAGCTCCACGGGAATAACATTTGTAAAGGTATACACGAGAAGAGTAGGCAGTAGGCGATTATCTTTTTGGCGAGAGAAAGAGAAAGGAAGAGAGAGAGAGAGAGAAGAGTCTGTGTGTATAGTTGTTAATCATAATTCCGAATGTTTGAAACGGAGCCAAGGGTTTGCGGAGAGTATAGTGTGTGTGTGTATATATATATATGTACGGCGGTGTAGCGGAAAGCTTCTTGCGTTGCGCTTTTGCTAGTTATTCCAGAATGTATACTCCGTTCGTTCGCTAAATATAATGTCACGGGATGACTGTACACCCGCGTATGGTAGCAAGTGTATATAGAGAACTATCGTTCGCTGAAATTACTATTTTCCACTTTAGTCATTTTATTATCGTAAACTTTTCCGTCTACTCTGTATTAAAACACGAACTGTATATCGTCTTCTTCGTCGTCCAATTTTCATTTTACTTATCTCTCTACTATCTCTTTATGGGAATGCACCTGGTGCATGCTAGAGCGTCGTGTTTCGTATTAGGCGCATGAAAATGCTTCGAGCTGCTGCGGCTTTGTTATGCCGAAAATATCTTCTCAACAAAGAACATCAAACCGTATGTATAAATTGAAGTATACTTAAAATCGTTGTGTAAAAATAATAATATTATTTACTTTTGTGTAAACTTCAAATCCGTATAACCTTTAGAGTAAATTATTCATTTCTATACCTCAAAGAATCCGTATCCAAACGGCAAATGAAACGACTGTAATTTAACGAAGTATAAATCCCTCTAGTACGTCCCTAATTTAGACTAGTTCGGGGAATCTCGTAATCAGATGGCGGAAATTAGGATCGTAATTATGATAAATACTAGGAATTCGTGCGGATGCTGATCCACATATTCATTCGCTCCCCCGCCTCTCTCTCTCTCTCTCTCTCTCTCTCTCTCTCTAGTCATCGACAATTTATCCATAGTGACGCGTGTGAGCGGGTGCGTGAAGATTGATTATGTAAAAGTAAAGTTTTGATTGCTTCGGAGTTTGACGCTGTACGCGTTTCCGGGATACATATTCAAAGCCCTTTTAACGAGCTGTGCGCTGCAGCGTCGCGGGTAGTGGCGATGACAACGGGCATGAGAGGAGGAAAACTGCCGGTGCAGGTCATACTTTGAGCGTCAGTTTTGATGAGATTGGATGAAAATTATGGAGATTTCGTCGATTAGGGATTTCGAGTGGGTGGAGAATTTCGACAAGATAATTGAACTACTCCGGTCGTTTGAGTTTTCTTTTAATTTTTTTTAATTTTTAATTTAATTTTTTTTTTTTTTTGCTGATGGAAGACGAAAAGTATAGTATTAGGGAAGTATAAGATACGTAAAATGGTTTGGATGTCGTCCAAAAAATTTTTATTCTTTTTTTTTTAATTGGATGTAAAGTTTTTGAAAAATAATATTCAATGAATTTATGCAGTAAGTAGACAATTGTTGAATAGCTTTACAAAATCCAAATATTTCACCGGTTGCATATTAAAATAAAATTTTTTATAGAAGTATGCAAAATATATTTTATTTTGATGAACCTTTGAACCCAAAGCATTATTCAGATCGCATTTTTCGTATTATTAATAAAATTTAACAAAACACTGCTTCTCATGCTTGTTTTCAGTGCGCAAAGCAATAGATTTACACACTCAGATCAATATAAACATATTTCTTTGCACACGGTAAACAAGCATAACAAACTATATAAAACACATGTTTTGAGTACACTTCGAACCCTTTGCTTAAAAATTTCTCAAAATAAGTAAACAAACCGATATGTATTTCATGGAATTGTGGGCGCTCCGGCTAACTCTAATCAAAACAAACGATGCTACGAGTATAAATAAAACCTTGCTAATATCTCAATTCCCTATTGCCAAATAAGAATTTTTCTTTCAATCTGAATAATTATAAATTCTATATGATTTTTTTTTATATTGATTGTAATAGTTTATTTTTTAATAAAGAATTAAGTTTTCGTATATTTATTGTAATAGTTTTGTTTATCAACTTTACTAAGTTTATTTATATATTTATATGTTTCTTTTTTACCTCATTTATGTGCATTTACTCGTCATTTCCCTTTGTACATTAGTTTGTATTATTTTAATAAATTTGCAGTGTTTTGCGCACTTCTGCCAAAAAATAGTATACGCAACATGTGCGCAAGGTGATTCACGCACGAGTCGGGTTTTTCGCCCGAGCTTTGCGCACTAGTTGCGTAATATACTATCTTGCAATTATTATTAAAAATTCTTCGAATATTAGCTTTGACATTTTTTCATATGTATATTCTTTAACAAAATTGTAAAATTTAACCTCGGATTTACAATAAATAAACCTACCTTTTACAACAAAAAAAATATCATTAGCAAAAACTATTAAAACGAATCCATATTAAATAAAAGATTTTTACATTGAAATGAAAAACACATTTGTTAATTCAAAGATGAAGGTAGGAGTGATCTAAAGAAAGATATGTAAAATAATGAAACATATATATTTTTGTTTTGTACTTTTTACTATAGTTGTGGGAGAGCTGAAATACAGGCCGTTCGCTAGCTAGTGACTTGAGCGACTGACGAGGCTGCACTCACTCAGCATCATCATCACACGTGAAAAACATATGAGTTTTCTTACAACCTTTCTTTTAATATTCGTTTAAGTATAAATCGCTCGCTTGCACAGGCCGACACAATTGGCTATTTTTTTGGCCGTCATTCGAACTCAAGAGCATCGGCCGTCTATGACCATAAACTATGAACCCTTGGGCGCTCGTGCCCGAACGTCGCACGAAAATCTAACCGTTTTTCCTAATACGATTCATTGACTTGTATTTTCCTATTGCAATAAAGCTCTACTTAACATTAGTCATATAGCTGAAAAAGCGAGGGGAAACAACGAATTACGTTCTTCTATTTATTTGTCGCTCACGACTAAATATCCATTTCACGAGTTGACCCCAAAAATTTCTATGCATGGCACCGACTCTGTAACAGCCAAAAAGAACCCGAATAACCCTCAGATTATTCGTCCACATTGATTCACATCGCTAGAAGCGCACTTCTACAATCGGAATTTAAACAACCTCAGAATAATCGAAATTATTCCTACAGCTGGGTGGCTTTATTTGATGGAAATTTTGTTAAAATTACGCCCACTAAGAGTTCTGGTCTATGCATTATTTAATTTTCACAATTAATCATAATAACTTCTCTTTAAGTTATACGTTTTATTGATAAACTAATAGATTACTCTTATTTCTCCTTACTTTTTCCGCTTAACGAAAATACTATGAATATCCTTTTTTTATTTTCTATTAATATTAATGCAGTCGGTGACATATTACATTTTAAACCTTTGAACGAACGACATTGTCCAGGTCGTATAGTCGAAGTTGAAAAATTTCTTTCTGTTATTAAAAATTCCTCGTATACTAACTTCACGTTCTTTTACATAAGTACACTCTTAACTGAAGCTTTAATTTAACCGATGAACAATTCTTCCTTTCATAATCAAAACCTATTCTCAACAAAAATATTCTTTTATAATGAAAAATCCTTCTGTTGGTCAATCAATTTTCCAGTCCGATATTTAATTAATTTCCCATCGCTACTGCAGTGACATACTTCCGCTCTAAACTTGGTAGCATCAGTCGTACCCACAGAGAACCACATATATCCCAGTTGAAAAACTCGACACTTTCGGCTAGCAGAAAAATTTTCCCTAAGCCACAGCAGATATCGGGAGTAGCAGTAGTAGCAGCAACTCACCCAATGAAAAATACTTTCTCTCTCGTTCTCTTGCCTGCCTGCCTTTACCTTAGCCACAGGCGGAAAAGCGACGCGCGGACAAAGAGACATTCCGCAAGAGTTGAATTTCGCGAACCTGACTTTTGCGGCCTGGAAACAGAGAGAGAGAGAGAGAGAGAGAGAGAGAGAGAGAGAGAGACAGACAGAGAGAGAGAGGGAGAGAGAGAGGGAGAGAGAGAGAGAGGGTGGGAGTGAGAGGGAGAGAGGGAAGAATGCAGAGTACCGCGAATTCCGCTCTTTCCCAGCACTCGGGATTTCCGGCTTCGTGGACACTTGGGTATTAACGTGTGCCCGGCTACGTCCGGTTCTCCCTCAGTCTGTCTCTCTTTCTCTCTCACGAGCGAGAAAGGAGCTAGATAGAAGCCATGGCTGTCTATTTGTCGTCGGTGCAGGGGTGGCAATCCTTTTCCCTATATGGCTGTTAGTCTTTTTTTGGCCAGCAAGAGCGAACTCTTTGAGTATAATTGAGTGGGGTAATTAAAAATTTAAGGAAAAATTGAGGCTACACGTGTGCGCACGCTAGATAGGCGGAATACGAGGTTGTTAATTTGGAAATAATGGAGTTAGCCAATTACGGTGCCGTAGTTGGAATCTGGAATTTGAAAAAAATATTGAATTGCAGAGCGTGAATGAAGTGATGTGTCCAAAGTTTGCAGCATTGAAGTGCAACGAAATAATTTTTTACAATTAGCTAAAGTTATCAAGCAATGGCAATTTCAGCTTAATTTTTGTTATGAAGCTATTTGATATTACAAAATATAATAAATTTACATGCAAAATTAATATTAATTATTATAAACTTAATGTAAAATCGAATACTCTTTTTATTTTGTTACATAACGTTGTAAACTTCAGAACCATTGGAAGTGTTTTGAGGTAGCTTGTGAAAAATGATTTTTAGTTGGAGACGGTTTATGATTAAAGTTTAACTAACTTAGTTGTACTAGTGTAGTCAAATGTTTCGAAAAAAAAAATTGATACAGAAATAAATAAAATAAACTTTATAGCAAAACCAATTTTATATTGAAAATTAATATTTTTAAATAAAAAAATATTTTTTTTTTTACATTTTTGACGAAGGCATTTAATTAGAAGGTTCGGATTGCTGACTAATGATGAAGAATAAATAAAATGTAATATATAGAAAATCAATTTTTAATCTAAATCCAACACACGCTTTTGTCAAAATTAATTAAAATTTTCACATGAACAGCAAAGAGTTGACGCAACGAGCAAAACGATATTTTCAATCTCTGCACTCCTATACGAGTAATAAACCATAAAAACCGGAAAATCTATTAAATTCCAAGGTACTATATATCCTCTGCTTGCAAAGTGAAATAGATTTGAATCTCGACGCAAAAACAAAACAACAACCAGCACACCAAATATCCTTCTCCTCCTCGACTACAGAATCATTTTGTTGTTATCGTAAAAAGCATAAATACACTTGGGCGTCAAAAATATTTCTCGAAGCTTGTGCGCGCTCACCACGATAAGATACGAGAGAATCCTGCGCCTTCACTGCGCCAACGAAAAAGCCGCCGGCGCGCATGAATAATAACGAAGCTTAATTTATATATACCAGCCAAGAAGAGCAGCGTCGCGCGTGCGCTTGCTGCCCGCGCGTATCCCGTGTCGCAATCTTCGTTGCGTAATATAAAGTTTGCCGGAGCAAGCGGGCGCGCGCACGTCGAGGAGTCAACCAGCCACCTTATCAATCCACGCAACTAAAACTTGAAGGTGTAATTTTAGAGGGACCGCTCGGCTATATATGCTGGCGTGGGCGAGTTTCTAACTCGACCGCGATAAGAAAACGTCTCGCGCGTACGACCGCGAGTTAATCATACCTTAATAGGCGAATTTATCTAGTGGATCCCCCCCCCCCCCCCCCCTCGCGCTGCTCTGAGACGCTCGACGCACCCTCAACGCCAAAAACTGTCATCAAACTCCGCTAATCCGGCCAATTTGTACAGTAAAAACAAGAGATGTATAATCCTGCAGCAGTGAAAATGAGGATTAAGATTGTAATTCAAACAATCGACTTCATTCATAAGCCGCCAGCTCGTCAAGTCCTACTATGAGTTTTCTCCCCCCCCCCCCTCTCTATCTTAATTGTTTTATCTTTCATTTTCTCTCTCGTTCTTCGTCTCGACACTGCTCAACCACCATCCTATATATATATATATCTTTTGTCCAAGTCCTGCTTCTTACATTTACTTCAACCTCGTTGGCTTTTAAACCGTAGGTCTTTGAAACGCGCACAGGCAAACTTCTAAACTGACTTTGTCGAACGATTGGTTACCTCGTCGCGACGTAATTATGGTCGATCTTTTCTTTTAATCCGACGTTAGCTGGGGTGAAAAAACTCTTCAGTATTCTGAGATGAACGAAAGTGCAAAAGAACGGGTTTTTTTAATAAAGAGACCCTTTGTGTATAACGTCATTGGGGTGAGAAAGTAGCGGAAAAAAGATACATACTTTACTGACAGGGAAGGAAATTCGTTTTCGAAGAATGCTGATTCGCTAATAAATAAAATATTGACACTTTTATATATGGGCTATTTCAGGTGAAATGAGCAGCTCAAAATTTTAAAATTACTCAAAATTTGTAGACACTTAGTTTTTTATGAAAAAAACGTGTTCCTAAACTTTTAGAACAATATTTCAATAATTAAAAAAGTTATTGCACATATAAAATTGTTATTTTTTTCAATTATTGATAAAAACTCAACTTTTGCCATTTTTTTACTCAAAATCCTGAAACTATTTGTATAGCACATTGATTGGAAAAAAGTTTGCATTTTACTTCTAGAATGTAGTCATATTTTTTTATAACTCTTTTTGAAAGTCTCTGATTAACTGCTTTTCGGTGTACCTTTATAAAAAAAAAAAGAAAGGAGTTCGACAGAATATTTTTTGTTCGACAAATTTTTTTCTGATTCTGTATTATAAACCGTTTCACACGAGCCCTGTATTTTTTTCGGCAATGCCTAGTGCCACAATAGAGATTGGAAATTGATCTGTACCATCGGGGCATATTGGCCAACTTTTTCCGGGGCTAGTTGGTCGATCGAAAAATTAGAATTTTGACAAATAAATCATTTTTACAGATCAAAATGGTGCGTAATTACAAAAGAAAAACCGAAAGAGCGTCTTTATCAAAGGTGGAAGCAATGCGAGCTGTTTACGGAATCAAATTCAAACGTAAGAAAATCAATCAAACTTCACAAGGCTTTCAAATTCCTGTGCACAGTTTCTCGAAGTAATCAGTAATGTGAACAGAACGAAGAAATTTTGATTAACAACGAATGGTTCTGCCTAGTTTATGAAGAACCATACAATGAAACTTCTCATGAAGAATGGTTGCAATGTATAACATGCAAAAATTTAGCGCATGAATCATTTTTATTTGTTGTGACTGCGAATGATTTTTTTAAGAATTTCGGGTTATTAAAAGTAATAACTTTTATGTGGTTGAACAGTTTATTAGTTATCAAGTATAAAAATAGCTAGATATAAAAGAACAAATTACAGTGGAGATACTACAAGACATTACAAGCCGTCGCGGACGGGAGAGAGCACGACCCCACGTGACCAGAGCGTCATGCTCACTGACGAACAGCCGCGCGCCCTTTCCCTATTTGCAAAAAAAACCTAATGCCGGCGTCGCGAGCGGTCTCCCTTATTTACGGATTACTCGGTCAATACCAATTAATTGGTAACGTAGTTTTTCTACACATTGACACAGTAAATGTTTCAATAGATTTATTTTTTCATATTTATTTATTTATCTTTTCAAGTTGCTTATTTAATTTTTCTCTTGTTTATATATTTTTTTCGCTGTTGTATATTCTTCTGAATTAGCGCGACCGATTTTTTTCGTTTTTGTGTTTCTAATTTATTTGTTTTCGTTTATAATTTTTTAGATTTCTACAATATACTGTATTTTTTGCGTGAAAAGCAAATTAACAATAAAAACAATCGTCAAGGAATTTCAATAATCACACTTTAAGATCTCAAAATAATATATGGAGAATTTTCGCGTGTAATAAAAAAATTCGATTACCGTATTACCTTTCGACTTTCTTCAATCAATTATCCTCGTTTTCTTAAAGAAATTTACCTACATTCTCAATACCGTATAATTGCAGCAACAATAGTCACCCGATCAGCACGCATTGATCATACCCCATTGAATCCCAAATAAAGAAACAATCAAAATTATAGTTCATTCACTCGAACAGTCTCTCGTGTAACCCTCCCGTGATATATATATATATATATATATATATATATATATATATATATATATCGAACCCCAACGTCATGGTCGTCGTCCTGTTACAGTTCTAGCACAATAATCGACATCGTCTCCAAGCAGAACGCGCGTTTGCTCAATCCTACTCCCTCGACAGTGCTCGTTCTCTTGAGTCTCTGCCCGGTCATTGTATGCGCTAGTGCGCGCCTCTCTCACAAGGCCGTAATTACAGCCACTGTATACGCTATATATATATACAACCACCTCGTGCGGCTTGATCTTTAAAAAATACGACACAATTGTCAGAATTAAAAAATACTCGCGACAAATTCACACCCCGCCTAACAATATACGCTATTAGGGGAGTAATTACAGACGCTCTTGGGCCGATTATGACGCGCATAAAGCCAAGTAATTAATTTCGCAGACAGGTGCGCTCGTACAAAGCAGCAGCAGCAAATCCGTTCGTATAATTAAGTTTCTGACAGATATTTTCCGTATTGTCGTTACTCTCTCTCTCTCTCTCTCCCTCTCTCTCTCACTCTCTCTTAGCAAAACATTATTAACGACTTCTGTACGAAATTTAGGAGAATGGTATAGGAGTTTCGGTGCAATTTTAATAATGAAAACAAAAGACAAGCGCCGTCGTCATCCCTTTTGCAAATCAGCGGGAAATTAATGCACCATTGTTGCGAGAAGCGAGCGCCGTAGCCGAACGAAACTTTTGAGAGAGGATATATATATAACGATAAACGATGTATGTGAGTGTGTGTGTGCGTGCGTGTATATATATATATATACACGCACACACACACACACACGTATAACACTGTAGCAATATAGACACACGTCCCATAGCAGCGTGAGAAGTAAAAATGGCGAGCGATACTTCGCGCCTTGGCTATAAAGAAAAAAAAGGCATGCGCAGTGCCACTGTTGGGGGGGGGGGGATAGAGAAAGAGAGAAGTTGGAATCGCGATCCGCGCAATCTTTTCCGATCTTCTTTTTATGACTTTCTGAATGGAGGCCAACAAACTTGGAGAAAAGAAGGATAGCCAAAGAGAGAGAGAGAGAAAGAGAGAGCGAGAGAGGGAGAAAGAGTGAGAGGAAGAGACACACATACACGCTAGCAAGAATCTCGATGCGCACGCTCATCCATCTTGAGGCACTGTACTACGACATTATCGCGAACATCGAGTGTGTCGCTTCTCTCACCGCCGACGTCGCTGCTGCCGCCGCTCTGTAGATCTTCGGCCTGCAGGCTAACCCCGTTTCTCTCACTCTACCCGCGCGATTTTCCGTCTCTCATGCGCTATTTTGCGGATATCGCGCTATACGTGCATATATATATATATATATATACATACACACCGACGACGGCGACAACGACGACGACGACGACGACGACGACGATAGTCATGCATATATGTGTGTATAACGCTTCTTCTTGTGAACGCTTTCTCTATAGCTTTTGTTCGGTCCTGGGTTTGCACGTTAATTCTTCTTATTTTTCAGTCTTATTTCACGATCTTTCAATTTCCCTTTGCCATTGTTGAATGGCGATATGTTTTTCTCGATTCTTTAGATATGTTGTGTTCTATACGTTTGTCTTGTCCGTTTATTTTTCATTTTTTTTACATTCGCTGATGGTTTCAGCTTTATGCTTTGCTTCGTAGTAAAACAGTCCCTGATCGGACTGGTGACAGCTTTCAAAGAGTAATGAAATTTTCAATCAAGAGAATTAATTTATGAATTTTTTGATGCGAAAAATATAAAAGAATATAAGTATTCTTCAAAATATTAATAAAACATAGTAAAAGACGTGAACGGTTAGAATGCGCGATATAGTCATAATGCTTGTAAAATCAAGTTATCCATAATAAGATTAATTAGATAATTTTCTTATGTCTTTAATTGCATTTAAAATACACATTTAAAACATGTAGATGTATTCCGCAGCCTAAATCCTAGGATATGCATTACGAAATTAAAATCCATTTCAGTTTGCGCAAAGCTTTTCATCCGGAGCTAAGAAAAGCTTATCATCATAAATTCTCTCTTTTCCTCGTTACCTTGGTAATTCGACGTACAGAAGTACTATAAAGTCGATTTTCACCACCAGCTAATATAAGTTGTTAACTAATTAAGTTACTATACACGAATAGAATTTTTCCGTAAAAACTACCGCGAAATTCACGAGAAAAATTACCGGTGTGTATGGTAACTAAGGAATACTAGACGTTCCGGAACTTTGTACGGTTCACACAGGAATATTTCCTGTGATGTCACGGTAAAAATTTCAGGTTTCAAAACATCCGTACTAACCTATTTACTTTCATATTCGTGCTTTGTTCGGTGGCTTTTGAATATTATTCAAAGTTGGAGTGTTTTAAAACATTTTTTTACCTTTTATTTGACGAAAAAAGATAAAACAACGAATTTATCTTAAAGTCAATGATTTGCATTTATAGGTGATATTTACATTCAAAACATAACAGTCGCCGATACTAAAAAGCAGCAAAAATTACCGTGACAGCCCGGTAAAAAATCCTATGAGTCCCTATAATTTTAATATTACTTTCGCTGCAAAATTTACTAGAGGCAAAATTTACCGACTGCTCCGGTAAAAATTAACGTACCGATAGCAATTTTTTCTAACGCTACAGCAATAATTATACGAAATACGCGTAATAATTTCTAGAAAAGACAACTGATCATCGATTGCCGCGAATTTCACGGTAATTTTTATGGGAAAATTCTATCCGTGTACTTAATTATCAATCAACCTTGATCCTAATACAATTAAACTAGATTTGAATAAATTGCACTACAAAAATAAGAAATATAACAATGATTTGTTCTCACAGCGAACCACATTTCTTTCATTTTCCAATACCGCTCGAGACATCGCAACATGTATATATAACCATTAGTCCGTAATTACTCGCAACCACCACCGCAACTAACTGGGACGCCGCACATAACCTTATTACTGAGATTTCTTCGTGTTCTGTATAGCATCAAATTTACTTTAGTCAAAACAACAAACCGTACAGGAATAACTTCAACGAACGACGAGAGCTTTTTAAAACTTGCAGTAACGCCGTAACACGGGTAGTAAGCGCGCCTTGTAGTCGTCCATTGTCGACAACACGAGAGAGAGAGAGAGAGAGAAAGGAGGAAAAATTTACATACGTAATTACGGAGAAAACTGCTACATTTCCGGTGTAAGGTTCAGCGTTTTTCTGTGAACGCATGCACGCCGTCGGTAATAATCTCCCTTAGCTAGACAGAAAAAAGTCTTGGAGAGATACGAGAAGAAAATGAATAGAATGTTATTCTTAAAAAGGAGCTGCCTTGTAGACGTGACTCTTGTATATATACACGTGTTTGTATAACAAGTATGCGTTTTGAAAAAAAAAAATAGTCGCGTGCTTCGGAAGAAAAGAAAAATCTTAAAAACACGAGTAATGTGCTTCTGAAGGTGAAATAAAATCCTTTTTTCTAAATGCGCAAATCCGTCGCTGTATACGGGAAAATGGAAACTCGTGAACATGACACATACTTCGTGTTATCGTATATAAAATTTTTTTTCTTTAAATAACTATGCAAAAGGAATGTAGATATTTATAATATATATATATAATGTACTTTGCTGAAACTCTCAATATACGTTTCTAGCTCATTATTTTGCAAACCTTTAATAAATTCAAAACGCGAGCACATAAAAAATCCTGGCACGACAACATTAACGACAAATTCCGGAAATTTGAATTCCCGCAAAATACGATTTCCCTACCATCCAAGCACGTACAGTTCGCATTCCAACCAACGTACAGACCTATAAAATCCATCAAACCAAACAGCGGGAACACCTCATCCACACGGTATGGCGATGACAGGAACATGTCATACACGTTACCGTACACATCCGTAATATTGATTATCGAATTTACGAGAGCCGGCCACATGTAATGGCGGTAATAAAGCGCGCAAACGCGCAAGGAGGATTCACAGATCGAATATAAATTTCACTCGCTACCACAGAGCAGTAGCCAGTATATAACAACGCTGGAACACATCAAAGTGCGCGCCTCGCATTGTTTATTGTCGTCAGCCCCGCGGCTATTCCATATTATTTTTGTACTCGATGAAAGCCAAAGAAAAAAAAGGATACAACGAGAACGAAAAAAAAGAAACGTAACCGATAATATCACATGGACGTACTGTGCGTATATTGATTGTAAATATTTTCTTGTTATCCCTGCGACAATGAACGATCGCGTTGTAAAAAATTTTTAATAAAAACTAAATAAAATATTTTCCCTGTACATCCGTAAATCCTTATTACTCGCGGGTATATGTCTATTTTTTCCTCTCTCTCTCTCTCTCTCTCCCTTTGCAGCGCTGTCAGAGCACGCAGTGAGAAAAGCATATACTATACTATACATCCTCAACGACTTTTTATTTCCGCTCCGTCTATTATACAGCTTCGATGTGTGCACATTTCCCTCTCTCTCTCTCTCCCTTTCCGTCTCTCGTTCCGCATTAATCCTCGTTTCTTTTTCCCTCCTCTCGTCTCCATCTATTAATATTTCCCGTCTCTCTATAGATATGCACGCGCGCGCATGTAAACGTCTCTCACGCGCGATGTCCATTTGTTCGTATAGCGCGAGAGTTTTTCTATATATGTTCCTTCGTACTCGGTTTCACTGTCCAGGAACACAGAGACCGGGCAAAATCCGATGATAATAATCAAGGCCTGCGACCTAAAAGCAAAAGCGAGAGACCGTGGGGCAAAGCCGATTTCATTATGCACGCCGCGCTATGCAGGGGAGCCATTGTCGCTCTTCCCTTTTACGTCGTGTGTGTGTGCGCGCGACAGCTAAGTGGCCTTCTTAGTTGCTATCGATTTTGACGGACGGTAAAAGCACGCGAGCGGAACGGGGATTAGATTTTAATTGGCCGAGTGTGTCGCGGACCGTTGGGAAACGTGAATTATTGTTTTGGCACGCGGGTAGGGCTACATACGAGTGTGAGAGGCAACAGGAGGGTGGAGCACTGTGTAAGGCGAGGTGATTGATGATAATTAGGTATCGATGGGCGTTGGATTGACGAATTAATATATTGATGTAGCGCTGAATTAGGTGATGAAATTTACATTTTTAGTCAGACTTTGTTTACGAATTTTTTTTAATGATATTAATTAAATGAACGGAATTTGAAAATAATGCTGATTAACGGTGATGATAAATTATTAAGTAGTCGGAAGTTATGCAAAATGCGTTAATTAAAAATTTAAATCATTTTTAGTAAAGCTTGAAGTCGTTACATCTAAAAAAATAATTATAAAAAATTCCCAAGTACTCTTCTTGGCTCAGTTAATGCCCTGCTCATTAAAATGAAAATTTTAATGCACGACAAGTTCATGTAAGTAAAGCCAACTTAAACACGCCGTTTTACGAAAATATCAAGATGTAAATTAAGTCAAACATAATAACCGTAAATTGTATGTTGTCGCACATTACCGACAATTATACGAACTTCTGAGTACCTCTGTTTATTTTTTAAATACATATGTACGATTTGTTTATTTTAAATGGCTTACTTTTTACTTCTAGAAATTAAATACTTGTTACTCGTGATTATAAATAGAACGGAAAAAGTGAACACATACACACGCGCATCAAAGTGTTCTGGTCTGATAACTTCAGTGAGTTTCTTAGCAGAGTGGGAGAGAGAGATTAAATTAAGTACACATTTGTGGAGTCATTAGGCGTAGGCCGTTAGAATTTATACTTAATTACACACGTAATTAAAGGACAAACTGGAGGGACGTGATTTTAACCAAATACGTATATATAAATATATTTTCTAAAAGCAAACATTTATTTTTACCAAAATCACAGTATGTTTAAGTAATTCTATAAAATATACAGAATATATTAGAATTTATGTTAACACTTGTTAAGTACAGCCATTTTTTCGTAGATGTAATCACGTGTCATAACATTTTCGAAAAAGTGCTTACTCTCAGCTATAAGATAATCAGTACCAAAAGACATTTCAGAACAAATGTGGGTCATGCTGTGATTTTTCGCTGATACTACTACAAAATAACCAACTCTATGTTATACATAAAAGGGTAATTATTGCTCGTGACGAGACGAAAGTAGAAGGCATATATGTTTTCTCCAAGTGTTAAAAAGCCTTTAATCTTTCAGATAGGACATCGTGATGGGAACATTAGGTAATCATGATTAAAGGATATCGATTACCAGAAATTTTACGGGTAAAAGTACGAAAGGTACTACTTCTTTGTATTAGTTCAGGAATAACCGTCGTAATTGTAACTACGTCTTTTTACTGCCTTTACTGTACCGTTAGTAAAATGTTTTTATAGTTATTAAAAGATTAATTAGAGTATTAGAGTAATTATGAAAATGGTTATAAGAATTATTTTAATTTATATACTTTTTCAAGGAATTTCTTCCATGAATATTATTAAGACAAGAAAAAGCAAAAATAATATGTCAAAATTAACAGTAAGACTTTTTTACGTATACATTTGTTGCTATTTCAGATCATTTACAACATGTTTGAAGTGCTTATTTTTTATTTAAGATGAACATAATTGAAACTTGTTTCGAAGATAAAACAGGAGCCATTGTTCTTTCTGGTGACTGGACTAATGAAGACTTCTTCTTCCTGAACAAAACTTTTACTTCGCTGACACCCATAAGATTAATAGGCATACATGAAACTAGAATTCTTCAACAACACAAACTTGTGAAAAAGAATTTTCAGTCGATAAAACATGATATTGAACAAATTACATTTACATCTAAAACATATGTGGTTATTATAAATTCTGAAGATGCATTGTATTATGCCCTACAAAATATACGAGAATCAACTTTGTGGGATCACAAGGGATTTTTCCTGGTGGTGAACAAAAATTTGAATACGGGTTGTGATGAAGCACGAAATTTTTTGCATTTAGTGTGGTCTTTCAATATCTTATCAGCAGCGATGCTGTGTACTAACAAAAAAGAAGAAATTCAAGTTTTTACATTTAATCCATTCAAAGTTTCTGCTCCTGAATTTTGGAATATAATACAAACGGAAGATTTGCAAAACAATCATACTTGGACGTTATTTGAACGAACCATAGAAACAAAGCACTTTCAATCTCGTAAGTATATTTATCTTAACGTAGCGACTCTGATAAAAATTAATCTACATGAAATGGCCAAGAAGTTAAAAAAATGGCTAGTAAAACTGGCTAATTAATCGCTTCAATGAAACAATTTCTCTCCCATTATTTCCTCATTTCATTTGTTAAATTGACGAAATAACAAAATATTCGTATTTGATTGATTTACTAATTTTATCTTCGATAAAAGAACATTAAAATACATTGAATGGCTTACCAAAATATAAATAAATAATATTAACTAATAAATCATTTACTGTACTCATTATATGAATAGTTAAGCAAAACTGTTATTGCTCCATTTGATTCTGTCTCTCTTACTTCTTGTCACAACAACAAGCCTTCTGCTAGCCATTTTCAGAATTATCAGTTTTAATACATTTGAAATACTCAAGAAGCGTGTGCTTGTCTTCGAAAAATTCAATCTATTTTTCAATCAATTAAATGACCAATAATGGGAGAAAAATGGTTTCATCGGGAGCTAGAAACTGGATACAAGAAAAGATTCAATTTTATAGCCAGTACTACACATCACTTCATATATTATTATAACAAGTACAATTCAATTTTTTTATAGAGCGTAATGTAGCTTTCTGTGAGGCCTTGGATTTTGAAAAAACTAAGGATTTGGCTGGATATATAATAAAAGTTGGTGTAGGATTTTCTCCATTAAAGGAAGTGTTGTATGATCCAACAAAAAAAGGATTTGATAAATTTCTCGGTCAAACAAGTTTCATAACTCAGTTACTAATGAAACATATGAACGCCACCGCTCATATTGAAGTATATCCAGAAACCTGCTTGCGGGATTCTTCAAACGTCCCTTGTGATATTTTTGAAGACTTAATTAATGATAAAGTCGACTTTATAATGAATGCACTTTTTCAACATGTTTTTTGGAATGAGTACACTTATCCAATTGAACTCGGAGGTTTGTGTGCCATTGCACAAATGAAAGAGCGTACCACAACTGAAAAGTTCATATTGACATTTCCTTTGACATTTTGGGGAATAATACTCTCAGCTAGCTTTTTGTCGACATTTTTCTTGAAATTTCTTCACGACCAGAGCGTAAGCGAATCCTTCTTTGAGTTTTTCCGAATGATGCTTAGCATGTCAAGCCTCAAGGAGCCACAACGTTCGCATCTAAGATTACTGTTCACGGTATTTATATTCTTGACGATGTCGCTGAATTCTTACTTTCAAAGTCGAATGAGAGCGATGCACACAGTGCCAGATAAAGATCCAACCATAGAATCGATAAAAGATTTAGAGAAATCTAATTTGCCTGTATACGGAGTAGAGGATTATAAAGAATACTTTCAGCGTTCCGAGATTTATCCTCGTTATTTAGTAGAAAACACTTTTTACGAAACACTGAAAAGACTGAAAAATGGAGAACGCATATCTTGCATTTTCATGTGCGAATTGGAACCCCTTGTGAAATTAACGAATGCAACAGGGCACGTAGCAAAGAATATGATCAGAGAAATATTTAAGGTATTTTATGCGAGGGAGGATTGGCCATTATTGCCAAAAGTTGATATGATAATTCGCAAACTGCACGAATCGGGTTTTATAAAACTTTTTCGGAGTCGACAGAAAAGATTGTTTGATAGACAAATTCAAACGAATAAACGACTTTGGAAGAAAATGAATGTAAAACAATTGTCCGTAGCTTTTTATTCTTTGACCAGCGGTTATGCAATAGCTGCATCTACGTGTTTCATAGAAGTTATTTTCTGCAAATATATTATGCCTTTATCATTAAAAATCAAACGGAAATTTAAGAAAATGTAATGTTTAAATATTCAATAAATTTAAATTCAGTTCTTTATACAGGTCAAGTATTATTTTATTATTAACTATTCTTTTCGTTAAATATCGCAAACAACGCAAAAGCCATCTACTGTGAAATGTCAAAAATTCTACAACGCATAAGCCATCTATTGTCAAAGACTTCTTATTTTTCTGAAATATATCGAAAATAGCAAAATATCTCGAGACCGAAAAAATGTTGCATAGAGATGCACCTCAAAGCAGGTATGCATTTGATATATTCTTTAAAATATCCATATCGAAAATATTTCAATTTTATCGAGAATCTCGTTCTACTAGAAAATATTGACAGTATAACTTTTGACAAACTAAATTGTACAAAGTAATTAAATTGTTTTGCGAAAACGTGAAAAAATTGCGTTGTTATAATTCCTATTAAAATAAAATATTGGCGAACTATAAGAGCATTTTGAAACATATAAAAAGACAAACAAAAAATATAATTTATTTAAAATTAAGCACGTTAAATACCATTCAATCAATAAACGTTTTTTACAAAAAGGTAATAAGATGTATTTTTAATTTTTCTAGCTCCATGAATCACTTCTCAACTTTAAACATTAAATATAAGTCATGGTTTGACTCATAATTATCATAAAAGTATTTTGTGCAAATGACTGAAAATACAACGTGTTTATTTCCCAATATAATATTATGTTTAAAAAAGCATTACTTAGTGTTTCAAAATATTTTCGATGATTATTGTTAAAGTATAAATTACTTACTCAAACATACAGAATGAATACGAAGAAGGTTGCTCGACAACTTACCTGTAACAAAAAGATAATATTTATGTCAGTAAAAATCTAAATATGCTTATATATTGAATGCAATTATATTACTAATACAAAATCAAAGAAAAAAGTACTAATAAAGTATGAAAACATTTTTGTATTTATGTAAAAAAACACTGTAATCCAAAGGGTAGGTAAATTGGCTAATAACTAATAATACAAAAGAAATACAATTTCATTAATAAAACATATCATTATTCCTTTCCCACTTTCTATTGGCCCCTCAACTTTTTATCATTTATATCTCACATATAATAAACTCACATAACAACTGAATCATTCGCGTACGATTAATCAACCGCGCAAATACCCTATAGACGAAATCCCGGGTCCGGATTATCAGCGTCAGGAGGGGTGAGTTGAGCGGCCAAGCCAAATAGAAAATTTTCCCGTTATTGGGATTCGCGAGCCAGTAAATAGTCTCATCTCCTCGCTCTCCTCATCAATCACTCCGAAAATTCACCAGCGTCATCTCACGCACGCGTACCACGTTATATATACCACAAAAATCGAATTAATACCCCCCACCTCACATTCCAGCTCCTCGTTCATATCGAGAAAATCTCCTCTCATATACGGCACACAGCTCGCATGTAAATACGTACAGCTAGAGAATGAGGATATGGAGAAGGAACCGGTATAAGGTATAATTCCATCGGGTTAGCCGGAATGGCACTTAGTGGTCCCCTTCCGCGTTTCCAGATCTTCCGCAACTAATCCATCTTATCCGCGTGTGCTGCTGTTGCCTCTTGCTTGCTAGCGTTCTCTCTCTCTCTCTCTCTCTCTCTCTCTCTTGCTATAATACATCCCTCTGTAAGCCACTACTACCCTACCGACACTCCAACAAACGAGATCAGAGAGGAAGCGGGAGACGATCGTTGTTGTTGTTATTATTATACTCACGCATACACTGCCTCTACAGTCTGTGAAAATCCACGAGATGAAGGAGAGAGAGAGAGAGAGAGAGAGGAAGCTAGCTCATCCCCTTGGAGTACTCGAGACTCGTAATGAATGAACGGCACAACGCGCGACAGTGAGAGTAGCGCAAGCGGTGGTGGCAGCATAGCGTTCTTATAAGAAGGGCCTCTTCCACGGTATGCGCCTGCTTGCCTGCCTTCCTGCCTACATATATATATATATATATATATATATATATATATATATATATAAAGCGCACACCGCGCGCGCTGCTGCTCTGCTGCCCGTATTTACGGGGTGTATGAAAAGTACCGAGATGACTGAATAAGGCGGCGGTAGAGACGACGCACACTGGTGGTAGCCTTATAGCGGCGCGTTTATGTATGAAAATGGCGGTACGGTGAAGGGCCTGCACGCGAGTCGTATATACGCCGTAAGTAGAAAAGTAGTTTAAGCTTGCTATTTTTCTTTTCGGAAATTGCGATAAAAAGATGTTTTATTTATGTGCGTTAATTTTGAACACCATTACGCGCAAACGCAAAGTTATTAATTATATCGTAATTAATTTCTATTTTAATAAGCGACGAAGAAACTGTGGACAAATTATTTTATTTAATTCGGCTTTCGTTCTCCATTAATTAGGATTTATAATCCTGAATGAAATTAAAAAATAAGGTGATAAAAGACGTAATAATTTCCTTTGAAAAAGCTCTGGTGTTACTTTATTAAATGTCTTGAGACTTGTAAAAGTAATTGAAGAAAAACAAGGGCGAATGGTAATAAAAAAGCCACATAAATTCTTGAATAGCAAACTTAAACTAGCCTTGAATCATCGCGTTTTTCCCTCCCATCCAAACCTTTTCCCGCCAATAATTCAGCCCATTCTATACCTATATACCTAATAATTGCATAATCACCGTCATAAAGCACTTTTCCCGCGCTGTGCCGTAACTACTTTTCAAACTTCATTTCAATGTATTCAACTCCGCGCGAAAGTTATTCAACCGTCTGGATACTTTTCGCGCACCCTTTATACATTCGCGGTGTGGAAGTCGCGGGTAGAAGAGACAGTTGGAGGAGGGAGGGGGAGTAGGTAGGGAGGAGGAGGAGAAGGGGGAGGCAGCAAGAAGAAGAAGATGCGCCGCACGTGGAACGGAAACTTGCCGGTGTCAGCCGGTGCGTACATATATACGCCAGATGATGAGAAAACAGAAGAGAACTGCGGAAAGACGCAGGGCTTGCAGAATATTACTACACATTTTATTAACGTCGGAATAGTTTAAATTATGCAATGGGAGAGAGTAAGCTTGTAAAGCAAAAAGCAGTGGTGGTGACATAGCGATTTATTAGCGTAATCGGATTAGTAAGTTTAACTTCGGGCCACCTGTTATGAGGCATTAGCTGCTTGGTAATGAAGGGCATGATTGGGTTAAGGCTTGCAAATTATTATATAGGATTATGGTTAGAGGTGATGGAATGGTGGAATGATGAAATTTTAGTTTTAAGTTGTGTTATGGATGTTAATTGGTTTGTTGAAAAACATGTACAAATTCGAAATAAAACAAAGCTCAGAACAAAGTGAAAATTAGTATAAATTTTTCTACTAATTAAATGCTGAATGTTTAATTATTATATTTTTTTCGCTTTCAGTTTATTTTACTGTACGAAAGAGCTGTAAACTTTTTTGTCACGAGAGACCGTCTCGCTGACGGCGGGTAACGACGGGCAATTCTGGAATCGCAACTTCACGCCTCTTTCACTAAAAATTACTTCGTTGCATGCGACCTGCAGCCGTAAAAGTTATTACGTTAATTTTGTGAAATTTTTCCGACACCTCCGACAACCATTTCTAACATTTTCGCGGAATATAATTGCTGAAGTGCATTACACCATTTTTCATTTCGGAAGTAGGACGTTTTTAAAATATTACCACAAAGACAAATTAAAACGGAAGAATATGTTATTATTTTAAATGTTTTTAGTTTGCAAAAAAAATAGTATACCAAAAGACTAAAGTTGAAGGGATGAAAACTTCAAATTTAATTCATAGAATTTCTGAACTTTTAGCTTTGCCACGTAATTTGCTTTGACATTTTTCAGTGAATAAGATTAGTTTTTATCTCTGTTATGAAATTCATATTTCATGCATTTCAATTTATTGATTACTAAAGTATAATTGAACGTTCAATTTTCATGAGGCTCAGAAATAACTTAATGAATACTGATAACCATTATAGTATGAGGATTTGTGCATTTAATTATGGAGCGCTTCAAAGAATCATAATTTAAACAAAAGCAAAATCAAACCGCATACACAGAGAAAATTTTTACGTAAAAAATACCGTAAGAGTCTTAATAAACCTAGAATAATTAATGTGGTTTCCCATAATTTTTATCGAACTATCACGGTAATTTTTTAATCGCTTCGTCTTTCTGGGTTAACCAAACTGTCACAGTAATTATTGTACAAATATTTTCTCCATCTACATTTAAGCACGAAAATTAATTATCTTTTAATAGACCTACATTATTAATCACGTTGCCTTACATCTATTAATTCTCACCTATCTAATCGCTGTAATTACAATAATTCAATTTGTTATCTATTACAAAATGATGATCATTATTAGCACTTTACATAATAATGACGTATTATTAAAAATTGATGAACAATAAAAATGTCAAAACGATGAGACGTATATATACTGTAAAATTTATTAAACTATTGTTATATAAAAATTATATGATTTTTCGATATACTGACAATGAGAACATATACATTTTCATTGTATAGCTAAACAAGTTGTAAACAAAAGATTGAGAAAACTTTGTTAATTTTCGAAACAAAACTTTAAATCGTTTATCACTCCAATGCTTCGAACAAATTATTCACTGAGCTAGGTTGCAGTAACTTCATTCTAAGTATAACAGAATCTAAAGTCGCTTTAAATCGTGAAACTTAACGTTTACTCTTTTAATTAACTAGCGAGATACTGAGATTTTCACCATTTGTTCTCGTGGAAACGGTTTTTGATAATTAACTGTAAAAAAATCCGAATAGCCTTTGAAAACTTTTTTACGCAGTGCATCCTGATCTTCAGTAACAAGGTAATTACTTTAGAATTCTTTTTTTAAATACAATAAATTGGTTAAATAAAAGTTAGAAAATTACACTTGGAAGCCTTCTTCTTGAAATAAAAAAAATCTAAAGTATAAATTGAAATAGTACTAATCAAAGTAATGGATGTTAATAATTCATATATCTCTGATGGATTGATTGTCATTCATTTACATTATCATTCTTAGTATACCCAATCGCATTTAATATACATTCACAAGTCTCTGTCGAAAATATTACAATTATTTATTTGTTTACTATCTTAAATAATTATCTTATAGTTACATAAAAAAAAACAAATACACTTCTACTCCCTACCAAATCATTTATACAAAGAAAAAGACTAATGATGAATCTTAATAGATTCAATGAAATATGCACGCGATTGACCCATCAAAGCAACAAGACACGCAGTTTATCTACTTCCCCAACATCCATTCAATCCCCCAGAAAGATTCGTTTCACAGACATCTCAACGCTGCGTCTTCCTCCACGTGAAAAAAGCTTTGCGCACAAAAAAGTTCTCTCCGATTCGGCGAAAATAAACGATTGGAAATCTCATTCCCTCCAGTGGAGTGAGAGCGAAGTGGAAGGGGGGAGGGGGGCAGCTAATACAAATCTACAACGCCTTTACACCTGTCGTCATGCGTCTTCGTTCTCTCTCGCAGCAGCTATAGAGAAAAACGAATCGTTCGCTGGGCTATACACTATTATATACACTATACACTATAACACCTTGTGCCTGTATATATATATATACACATATATATATATATACACATTCGTATGGGGCACACGCACAAACGAATTGCGCGAGTGTAATCCGCGTAATCGCGCGTTGCACGTGTGAGCTGGCGAAAAAAGAGTTATACCAGGATAATTCAGCGCCAATAAAGGGATTTCCACGAGAGGAAGGCTGCTACTGCACCAGTGCAGCCGAGAAAAATATGCGACTCGGAGCTCGCGGAATTTATTTTACGGCGGAGTTGCCTGCCTGCCTCTCGCTCTCTCTCTCTCTCTCTCTCTCTCTCTCTTCCTCTCTCGGCTTATTGTCGCGATCGTTCGCCCGCATGGCTCCCGGAATTGATTCGTCCGCTGCTGCGTGAAAGAGAGAGAGAGAGAGAGAGTGAACTTTTCACGTGAAGAAGGAAAGAGGATGCCTGCGCGTATTTTCGCCTCTTCGCGAGAGGCGCCGGCTATTAATATGGGATTATCCGTTTCTTCCTCTCTCGCCCTCGCGGCTCTTTAATGGGTTTGCTTGTAGGAGTATTAAGGGGATTGGAAATACTGCGTGAGTCGGTTCTGCTTCTTTTTTTTTCAAGTTGGAGGAGCAGCGAATGCTGGGGCCAAGTGAAATGGTATTTTGTTTGGGGGTGGGTTAGGAGGATACGCCACGCTTTGGAATGCCCAAGAGAAAGAGAAAGAGAGAGAGAGAGAGGAAAAGGGGGAAGAGTAGGAAAAATCGATTTGCCGCGTGCTTGCAATAGTATAAAAGTTTTGTCTATCCGAGGAATTTTCGAAGAATTGGTTTTGTCGGTATTGTTTTGCACTTTTCGCCAATCTCTAATTGCATCCAGAGGAAAAATCATTTGTTTATTGTAGCTTTAATTGAAAATGCAATACATCCGTCAGTGGGATTTAATTTTTTTGAGTGAAGAAGGTTTTTTAAATTAATTATTATCACGTTATTTTTCATAAGGATATGCTTTCATCTTCTTAAGAAAACTTAATCAAATGAAACCAAAAGAAAATTTTTGTTTTTTTTTTCTTCTATTGTGTTTAATACCGAAAAGCAAATCTAATTTTAAACTTGGATCGTATACAAAGATTAAAATATAAAAGAGCTCTCAAATATACAGTGACGTATAGTAAAGCATGAAAATGAAATTTTTAAATTAAGCGTACTATGGAAATCCAGTCTACAAGTTTTGAATTCAAGAGATAAAAAATATTGTTTGTTCATTTATCAAACTTTTAAATATATTTAACATTGATATTTAGAAATATCATTGTTGTTTAAATTAAATATTACAGTAACTTGCTTGTTTGTGTATTGACCATGAATCATAATTTAATAAATTACCACTTTTATCAATGTAGTTACACATTCTATGACACTATGAAATAATTAATTAGAGTAAATTAGCAATAATTAATCCACGATTGCACTATGACAAATAAACAGAATTTATATATCCAATTATATAAAGAACACGGATATAAATTATACACGGAGGAAAGAAACTTTTCTGTTAACGAACGGACGTTTTCATACGAATATTTATTTATAGTTAAAGAAACGATTCGTAAATGAACTGTTAACGAATTTCTCTTAACTATGAATGAACATTCATTAATCCATATTCAAACGTACGTTTGTTAACAATATAGATTTTCTTTTCTACATGTGTAGAGTGATTTCGTGATATTTTTAATTAAAATTTACACATTCACAACGGCTCATTAAACTTAATAGCCTAATCTTATTTTACTATTAACCCCATTAAAAACAAACATTAGTTTTTATAAAAGCTAATATTCAATTAAAACTTTCTCCCGTGGCTCATCAATTTAGTCACTGCTCCGGCGATTAATTTATGTAAACTTCTAACGAGACTTACACCCACACATGCACGCCAGTTGCTGCTCGCTTCCTCCTATATCGCGCTACACACAACACGTATACTACACACAACAACTTTTCTCCTTAATTTCCTGCGCACAATACATCACCATTCAGTGCAAAAAACTAATCGCAGCGCCATCTAGCCGCGCGCATCTCGCAATAAACACATCCTACTCTCATATATATCGTTCTCTCTCTCTCACTCCCTCTCTCTCTCTCGCATGCAGCAGCTACAGCATAACCCTATTTACACACTCCCTCTGAAAATTGCATCTCCATAGACAAAAACTCCTACTACGCCCAGAGGTTAATAAACTCTCTCTCTCTCTCTCTCTCACTCTTACTCTCTCTTTCTATCCAGTAAGAAAACCTGAACGCTAGCGGCGTGCTCGGGAAAACTCTTCCGACGCTTTAATAAACACAAACTGGAGCAGAAGAGTGAGTAAAAGAGAGACAGAGACAAAGAGAGAAAGAGAAAGAGTAGCAGAGATATAGAGAACTAGAGAAGAGGCAATTTCGGCTCAACTGTGCGGAGAGAGAGAGAGAGAGAGCGCGCGCGGACGCGTGGGAGGCCGCACGACGCTTGCCGGCGGTCCTGCGGTCAAAGCTCGCACGCGCGTAGTCGGGGACTACACTCTGGTGTTACTGCACCATGAGAGCGCCGACATGTGTGCGTATATACGTATATGAGCACGCGCGCCTGGAGAGCAGAGGAAGAGTCGAAGGTTCTCGAACGAAACGAGGGGAAACGAGAAGAGATGAGGAAGAGATGCATGTGTGGCTGTTTGTTGTATATATGCGTGCGTTATATGTGTGTGTACGTGCGTATGAGCATGGAATGGAATTATTGCCGGGATTGGAGATGAGGAATTTTTCAAACTTATCGTTGCTACTATAGGCGTACGTGTGTATACGTCGGTCGTTGAATGGAGGAGAGTGTAAGAGAGTATTATGAATTGAGTGGAGACTGTTTGATGCACTATAACGCGTATGTGTGTGGCATGAACGTACAGAGGAAATGAATTAATTATGGGTGTTTGTAAAAAGAAATGTAGGATAGATGGTTGATTATGGTTGTTGGGTAATGATTGGAGTTCAACAAATAGTTGGCGTGGCTGTTAGCTTAATTGTTACTGTCGTAAAACATTTTCGAAAACTGTTCTATTGATTTAGTTTAATAGAAACTTCTTGACTAAATTAGTCTATATAATCGTACAAACTATTCCTTCTTTTTATGTACGAAAGATGAAAGCTACGTGGTTTCCGTTGATAGACGATGTCGTCAATTTTCCCCGATGACGTTTTTACGCGATTGATAAAAGAGAGAAGAAAAAAAAAGATGGAGTAAGAAGCGAGTGAGTTTGTCTGTATGAATACAGATAGATATATTCGATTTTATTGATCGTATTTTTGGTACGAATGACACATCGCGAAATGCAAGTTGTCGAAGGCTACGAGTCGATGTTTAAGGGGGTCATCGACCTTTCTATTTTTAAAACTTTACCATCGGTTCTGCGATTTAACAGTTTTATCGAATATTCCTTAATTAAAATTCATTCTTCAGTAATACCACTGGTAAAGTTATAATATCAGTATATACATGTATACACACGACTGTTCCCCACCCAAACGTATTGAAATTCGTGTATGACTGTTGGCTAACAAGATGTATTATTTCGCACACAATAACGCAACTATATTCCGTGTACATAGGTCACTGATGAAACTTTCGGAGCCCAAGAAAACTCTATATACACACGTATATATACGTATACACACAGACGAACTGAATAAACTTCAAGTTTAACACTCGACACAAGAGTGTGGTTAAATAATACTACACGCGCGCGCGTACACGTTGTAACGAAGCGTGCGATAAATTTCGAATGGGAAAGTTCATTATTATAATAACGTTGTAATAACTCGGCTTTACAGAGCCGGATGGAAAATAAAAAAATTTACCGCAAATACTAAAAAAAAAAAGAAAAAAATGAACGAGGAATAAGGGTTCATTTTATCCGAACGTTTTATCGTTCGCGATATATATACTCTTATAGCTATCGAAGAACAAGCAGATCATTTTACATCGCGAATGGTATACTTAAAGTTGCGCATCGCGCGCGTCGTCGTCGTAGTAGTATACGCTCGCTACGGATGCCATAAGGAAGAAAAAAGTAGAACGTCAGATATGATGTCACACTTTGATGATGCACTAATCTAGAAAACTTTACTGAGCCGCGCGCCGCGCGCGTGAACTGCGCTGCGAGCTCTATATACACTCGCTCGTTCGTTTCGATTTTAATGATTTTTCACTCCTTCCTTCCCCCTCCCCCTTTTCTTTTTATTGAAAAAAAAAATAAAATTTTAATATGAGGATGAATGTGCAACGGTAACGTATAAAACTATACTATAATTTTTAATAAATGTGATTAGAGGTATATTGCTATGGCGTGTATTTGCACAGGAAAGAGAAAAATATTTAACGCTATTGCTTTCGCAGAACTACGGAATTAGTGGTGCTTTTAATCTAAATATAAGCGACGACGAATATTTTCTAAAAATAACGTATTTTGATCGCTGGGGTCTCTAAAACTACCGCGTTATGACGTTATCTCGAAAAGCTTTAACGCTGTATACACGAAACTTTCTCTCGGTTACCGAGATAAATAAAGATGAATTTGATATAGGTATATGTACATACATCTGTAATAATCAAATAAAATCATTCTATGTATATTTACTTAAAAGAATTCCGTATGTATATTAATAGTTATTGATAATTAAAGAGAATACATTATAATTATTGCTAATATACACCCGTTCTAATTTTATCATAATAACTTTACTTCAGCCTCATGATTTCTGTAGTAATTATCAATACATTTACAACGAGTATCATGATGAACCAATATATTTATACTCAATTATATTTGATATCTCGGTCTCGTCGTCTATATACCATTGTAGAAACCACGACACGCAGGTGCAATTATACATTACACATAATGTATATTATATGCATTATTCATTGATTATGAAACGCGCGATGATTTAAATAAAATAGAATTACACTTTTACAACGGCATGCTGTTATATAACATCTGCGCGCATAATTACAGTTTCTCTCAATTAACCGTAACGATTTAACATTATTCAATTCAGCTATAGTTGAAGATTTTTGCACAACTCTTCATCTTTATTTGCATTGACAACAAACATATTAGAGAATGACAGAGATTACATATAAATAGAGAGAGAAAGAGAGAAGAAAGAGAAAGAGAGAGAGAGAGAGGCAAGAACGTGCACATCGACTTTCCCTATAAGCGCAGAGTCACGTGACACGGCGGCAACAGCGAGCTATGAGGCGCCAAGCGGTAATAAACTATTTATCGCGGCGTAAAAGGCAAGTAAGAAGCTGTCTCAGCACCGCTGAAATACATGCATTTGCTACAGAGAGGAGAGGCAGTGATTGTCGTTATGCCCGTCAGAGCGCTCGAGTACCCATTTTAATGTCGACGAATTATTACACTTTCAAGCTGTTCAACCCCGACGACGCGCGACGACCTTTTTATATTCATCCATGAGTAAAGTTTAATTAACATTTTGTCGCTATGATGAGGACCGGCAACAGTTTATGTATGTCCTTTTATCATTTATTACAGATTTCGCGTTTTACACAATAGCATGAGTAGTCAATTGTTTATTGATCGATAGAATTGAGAATTGTCGAGATTTATTTTACCGAGGTCAAAAATAGAAGTTTTCTTTTTTTCTTTTATTATTATTCGAGAACCATTTAGATTTCACGAAAGGTATCATCAATATAACTGTATAGGCATGCTGCTGTCGTAGCCTAGTTTGAATGCTACCATTACGGTGCGTTTTCACGGGTCAACGGTCTACAAAGTGAATCCGAGAAACAGTTATTGAACAAAAAAAAGTTACATTTACGATTTTCTACCAAGATAAAGATAGAAAAATTACTGACAAAGTTGTAGGCTAAGCTACTTTGTAAATAAACAAATACACCTGTCGATAAACCCCTACGTAGTCTTATTTATAGTATTTGTGAAACGAAAAACAATAGGGAAAACAGTAATCCTTATGTATAATAATAATAATAATAATAATATAATATGTATGCGCACAAATTTATCCCGGAGGTAATTCTCGCATAAAAATATGTCGGAAGACCAAGGCAAGGAGGAAATGATCCATTAAGATTAAAAAAAAAGGAAGAATTTACGCGAGAAAATGAGAAAGAGAATTAGAGCGAAAGAAATAACGCGCGCACTGACGAGAGAGAGAGAGAGAGAGAGAGATAGAATGATTGAAGGAGAAAATAAGACAAAAAAAAATCCGACTATCCGGCACTTATGTATATATATATATATAACCCGGCTTTGAAAACTCTGCTCGAAAACTTTCATCCGGCACTCGTTATTAGCTCTCGCTCGCCTTAGCGCATCTTTTTACCTGTGCTACCGTACGCGCGCGCGACTCTTATCATCCCTTTTAGGATATCAAGGGAGAAAGTATTTTCCAAGAATTCCCGAAAATGCAATCGTTCTCTAACCATTCTTTCTCTTTTCTACGCTACACGATGGAAAGTAAAAGTTCTTGGCGAAGAATTTTCAGCCTATACAGGGTGCAGATGGTTGGACGCGAGTATTGCTGCCCGCGAAAATAAAGAAGACCCGAAGTATTCGACGGGCGAGTTGTGCGTTTACTTCGTTTCTTTTTTATAGAGGATACGACGGGGGTGAAGATTGTCGCGAATTCTTTTTTTTTTTTTTTTTATGAAACGATAAAACTTGCTTTTACCACCGCTTTGGGGAGGGGACAGGGTCATGACGTGGAGATATGAGCTTCTTGATGTTTATTACAAGAGAGAGTCATATGTAACTTTAAGGTTAAACCAATTGTGTTATTGTCAAGGAGTGTATGGGGAAATTGAATTTAAACTTATTTTGAGTAATTTTTCCAATTTCCAAGGTTTTCGATTGCTTAACACGCCGACAGTTTTAAATATAAAGTTTGTAAATTCACTCGCTGATTATGTTTTCTGAAAGAAAATCTATGTAATGTCGAATAATTATAAACCCAATATATGTATGTACGCGATAATCATCTGTTAAGGTATCCTCAGTTTTTTAAATATGTATAAAATATTGAAACTAACGCTTTAAAAATTAGTTTAAAAAAATCTATAACACAAAATATTCATTTTCAATACTTCCAGCAATTAACGAACTTATAAACTATCTAGATTCCACATATGCTCCACGCGTAACGGTATGAAAATCGCCGTCAATTTTTCTTCCAAACCACACCGCAACACATCATCGGGCGTACCACGCATACTTTATATAGGAAAAACTTGCGCTCCATTTCCATGCAAAGCTTGACACGTTTTTTTTTCCTCTCAACCGCTAGCATCATCCCCTCAACAACAACAATAGTAGTAGCAGCAGCAGCAGCCACCAGATTTTAAAAATCTGATAAATTCCTAGCGCTTATCACACTGATAAATAGTTGCCGCTCGACTTTCGCCCAGTGCGCGCGCGAAAAGAATAACGCTTATCTCGACAGGCTTTATATTTACGCTAATCCCCGGCTGCTGCAACGCGCGCTCAGACTTTTGTCTCTCTCTCTCTCTCTCTCTCTCTCTCGCTCTCTCTCTCTCTCTCTCCACCGACAAACTTTTTTGTAATCCCATCTTCTCCGTGGCGGCTGCGCGTTTCTTATCTTTGATCAAAATTTACCGCCCTCGAACTCGATAAATCCCAGGCGTTTTATCAACTCTCGTGCGCGAAGAAAAAAAAGGAACAATGAATCCTCCTCGTCGAGCACAAGCGAGCGAGCTATAGCGAAATTAATCGAGTATAGACGTTCGAGCGAGCGCAGCACAAATATTAACCCTTTGGCATAATCCTCTGGCGGTAGCAACGCGCAGCCGTAAGGAGTAGTATTATATATAGAAAGGGTGTACGCGAGCGAGCGAGAGAGAGAGAGAGAGAGCAAGGAGATAGACCTCACTCCTCCTCTACCTCCTCATCCTACCACGGCATTAAATTGCATTACAAACTTGGCGATTATCGCGTTATCTCTTGCCCCGAAGTTTGAGCGCCCGGACTCGTAGAATTATAGTTACAATGGAACTTGCCCCTCTCTCTCCCTTGCCATCACCTACACGTATACATATATATACCTATCTATATGTATATTCATCGAATCTACTAATTCCTGTTTAAACTTTTTTTCCTCTCTCGCGTTCGCTCATGAAACTCCTCACTGTTACGCGGTCTATATACGCGCAGTTCTGAATTATTTCATGCGCCCTGGCAAACCAAATGTTTGGAGAAAGTTAGTAGGGGCGCGAGGAATTACGATGTGCGTGTGTATATGACAAAGTTCGCGACAATTTTATAATGGAGAGAGAGAGAGAGAGAGAGAAACTGGCAGGCGAACAAAATGTATACAAGCTTCAATCCGGTTGTATACGCATGCAGAAGCACGTGAGAGAGCTGCGCGCAACTATACTCGTTGTTTCGCGTCTAAATCGGTTTTGATTGAAAGCAACGCCTCGTAGAGCGCTCTTGGCAAATTACATTTGAGAGTGTGTGTGTGTGTGTGCGCCGTGAGGGTAATTAATTCCAGCTCGATAGTTTGAAATAGCGTAATTCCGGGTACGCTCGAAAGGAAGAGGACGTCTGTTGATTTTGTGTATATATATATATATATACACAATGGTGTTATTCATATTATGGGGATAAAAAGGATCTTACACGATTACATTAATCAGATGTGTGTATATGTATAGTATTGACAGTGGTTTGACGTTTACAATGAGACTGCGAGTGAATAAGCGACGCGAGTGTGTATACATATTTTGAGAAAACGTGTAAGAATTTAACAAGTGGAATAAATCAAAATATAGAACGAATGTAAAGCTCCCTTTTTCCAAAGACAAACATGTATGAAACGTGACACTCGATTAGCGAATAATAATAGACACAGTGTATATATACACACTAGTTCAAACAACCGAGGAAAGAGCATCTTAGAGCGGTTTCCAGTGCAGCTCGCACCATGAATCACATTTACTACAAAGATTACATCGCGCTGAGTGGGATCCGACCATTAGGATGCAAAACAGGTGCGCTCGCATGTGTGAGTAAGAAGCAAAGTTAAAAACCCGCTAAGCTAGCAGCGTTATAAATATATATATGTATGTGTGTGTGTGTGTGTGTGTAGTTTCGTCGTCCCTGTGATGATTCATTATAGCGAGGAATTCGCACCGAAATCACTAAGCAGCAGTTGCCAGTCCCTCTTTAACGATGTTTTGCCTGCCACGTGTTTTGTATAGTAAAAAAGCGCTGCAGCTTGTCGTCGTCGTAGCGCGCGTAACTTTTTTCCTTCCACTTCCTCTATCATACCAACTCTCTCCGTCCACGGAAGAAATTCAATTATTTTTCGTCCCAATAAGAACGCGTAATTTATACGCTTACCATTAAAAGTTCCGAAGGTTGTAATTCATGTTTAACTCCGTTCATTTTTAGCTGAACAGGCGAAGCGCTAGGATGTAAGTTTCAGAAATTTTCTCTCGCCTCCACGTGTTATATTGATTTTTCTCTCGCACTCTCTCTCTCTCTTTCTCTCACACTCGTCTTCTTTTTACTACACCGTTGAACACTTGTGTCGCGGTACTTGCACTCTTCTCTTTTCTCTCTCTCTCTCTCTCTCTCTTCTCACTTTATTCATTAAAATTTTTTCAACGCTTTATTCACCAAGGTAATTATTACTTCTTTTATTACTTCGTTGTTAAGCGAAGTAATAACCAAAGTCATAATCTGAATTTATTATTTGCACGAGATCTTCAATTAAGATGTCGGATCTTTGAAAGTGTCATAAACGCGGTCGTCTCCCTGTTTCATCCCCACACCGGCTGATCTCATTTTTTCAATATAACGTTACAGTTACTTCTAATCGACGTGAAAATTATTTTTTTTTATTAAGGTTTGTATTTTTAACGATGCGTGTACTATTGCTGAACAGATTTTATTAGGGTTATATTGTTTAATTTAATATTTCCAATAACAGTTTTAACCTTTACTACGTAGACGTCAAGCATTATAAAACTGAAACCAGCTGACACATAGCAAATAACATTAATCGTGCTAATTACAGCTATGTAGAAACGACACGTAATACTAGTTTGTCAATTTTAAAATACCTCTTAGAACTTGTTACGGATAATATATATATTTCTCACCATCTCCCTTCGTTTTATAGGACAGCGTGAGCGTTAAAATGTTCCTAGCGGTCGTCGATATCCTCCGATGGATATGCACACAAGATTCATTGCTACGCTAAAAGTAATATGTATAAGCGAGAAGAGGTATGAAAAGTTGTAATAGTAGTAGGTACTTGTAAGTATATACGCGCGAGTTCGGAGATAAAAAAAAAGAGGGAGAGAGAAGTATCTGTAATATGTGATCACATTCTCATAAAAATTCGAAACAGACACGTGAGTTTATCACCTCTAGAGACCCATACATACTGTATTTGAGTTCGAAAACGCGATACATGTATATTACATACATGTACACGCGTGTGTTTCGAGATCAAGTTCAAAACTATGTAGCTTCTATACATTTCTCTCTTTACAACCAACAAAACATATGAAATATAATGACTCGCATCAATACGCTATTTTACAATTTATATATACCAGTATATATAACACAGCAACCACGTCATTGACCTTTCCAACCCCCTCTTTGCCACAATTAACAACACCTATTACTTACCCGAAAACCCATCGAACGTTTCTATTGCACGCGACAAAGCCACGCGTATGTACACAACACACATACTCTCGCGGTAAAATGGATTCTTTCCAAACAAACATTTGTCCCGGTTCAGGTGGACCCGTAGAATGAACAAACACAACTCGGTCTACATTATATATCTGTGGCTTCGAGGCATAACGACGTAAGTCCACTTTTGGAGTTCCTGAGAAAAATGGGTTTCAATGTTCAAACTTACTCGTCATTTTCTCCTTCGTGAAAACTCGATAAAAGTATGAAATTATGTCGTTATACCGGAAGCTTGGAGTTATCTAATATAGTCCTGTTCTCGTTTATTTTTCGATCATTTTCGTTAATTTAATTATGAATTTGGATCAAAATTAACAATTAATCAACGAATAATTATATTAAAAATAATACAATTTGAATTCGCGATAAATTAAAAAGCATTTTTTTATTTCGTATAAAAACAGGCATTATGAACTATAACTTTCAAAATTCTCACGTTTATGCACTTAACGTTTGTGAAATTATAAATTTTATCTAGTTATTGTATATATTTCATATAAAATAATTTTTATATTCAATTTGGTTGGATAAAATAAATCACTGCTGAATTGTTGTTATGCCGCGCACTAAATTTGAAAAATGGACTTATGTTGTTACATTTCCCGTATATCGTAGCTTTAGGGCAATATTTTAGCTGCTACTGACAGTTTTAAATGAAAAAGGCCTATTTAAAGATACAAAACCCAAGATTTTTCCGATTAAAAAAAAAATATGGACTTATGTCGTTATGCCTCAGAGCCTCAGATATATATATATACACACACACACACACACACGCACCTATAGGATCCATTTTTTATCCATCCTACCTTCATGTACGCTTTTTTAGATATTTACACACACACTCTGACTCCTTGAGGATTCGATCATTCCCGCGTGGACGGAGCAGTGGCAGCAGCGGCAAGAGCGAGCATTAAACACTGCGAGCGTGACGCTTAAAGAGGATAGTACGTACGAGAAGAGAGAGATAGAGAGGAGTGTAGAAGCGCAACGGAAGGGGAAAAAACGTGGTAATGATACTGCCACTACTGCTGTTATTGATAATGTCACATGAATGGATAGTTTTTGACCTTGCGTTTGGAATTATTGGAGATATTTTTATAAATAAGGACTCTTCTATTTTTCATTTTTGTAGAGACCAGTATCTGTTTTTTTTTTATTGTAGAACGATTTATTTGCAAAATTTCAACTAGTTATATCAAAATGAATTCGCACTCTGATAACATGTATCGCTCGGTTATATTGCTTTGCTTCATTAAGGGGGGGTATCTTTTTGAAACAGAGAATATTCTTTCTCCTTCGTTATACTTTAACTCAAACAATCTCTTATATTATGCGCTTGATGCTCGTCTCTCGATTTCATTCACGTTTTCCTCAATTTTCTTATTTGAGTATATTTATTCAAACGTTAATTTACACTCCACCTTAGGCCACAAAAACTTTCTTTTTCTCTTTATTCTTTAACCAATAACTTTTTTTTCATTCAACCTCAAAAGAAAAAAAATCTCCACGACAAAAGAACCAAAAAAGGAAAAAAAAAGAATCCACGAATAACCACTATTTGATCTACCCTTCGTTATCGCTGTTCTCACCACCAACCCCCCCCCCCCCCCCCCAACTGTCTCATATACGCGACTGTCAAAACAACGAAAACTATACTATATATATATACACACACATACACTCCCTCCTGAACGTTCTTTCTTCACACGATTTTTCGATAAACTCTCGGCTTTTCATCCGGAGACCAAACAACACAAAACAAAAAAACCGCTCACCGCCCAGAATTACATCGATAAGCTGGGCGCGATCTCGCAAAGACCGATGGTGTAAATAATAACAAACGACCCTTTAAAGAAAAGCCAAGCAGGAAAAAGCGCGCACCGTACCTCATATATATATATATAGTATCTATACACACACCCTTTCACCCTGTAATTTTTCATCCACCACGTTCACGCGCGCGTGGAAAGCGGAATGAATAAAAAAAAAGCGCTCGCACAGTGCGGCACCACCATACTCTCTCTTTCTCGATATATACTCACCCTCTTATATATATATACGCTATATAGCAAGTTGAAGAGAGGGGGAGGGGGAAAGGCGAGGATTACGTTCGACGTGACACGACATCATCAATATTAAACGTGTGAAAACAGCGCTCGCACTCATTCTTCTTCTCCGCACCGCTTTAGTATATACCGGGGTGCAACAATGCGCGAAATCAGCAGAAAGTCTCGGGGAGAGAGAGAGAGAGAGAGAGAGAGAGACAGTCTCCCCTTATAACGAAGGACTTGTCATAGTAGCAGCAGCAGCAGTTCCCCCCCAAAATCCAAAGACACATGACGAGGATATAAGGGGGAACCATACACGTACACACACACGTACACGCGTCGTGTATATACTTATAACTCACCTCTTGTCGTTGATGCCGCTCCTGTCGAGAACGAAAAATCTTCCTTTCTTGTATCGTAGTGATATGGGAGTACAACGATGACGACGACGACGACGACGATGCACTGTTCTCGCTCACACACATAAACGGCACTTCTCTTGAGTCGCTACCGTGCAGTGAGAGCTGCTGTACGGCTTTAATGATCACGCGCACGTGGGTATAATATGAGCTGCTTCTGCTTCTGCTTCTGCTACACAATGGCGCAGATGAACGTGCGTGTATATACACGTATGTATGTGGGTGTATATATATGTATATATATATTACGAAGATGCGTCCTGCTAATGAGACGAAGGGGGTTTATTATAATTAGAGGTGGACGATCAAGTTTTTTCTTTTTTCTTGGCTTATTTTGGAGAGAATATAGGTGACGCGATGATCGATAGGATATTTTTTTTTTGGCTACGTCGTGATTAATCATAATAACCTCGACGTCGCTCGGAAAGTCAATAGGTGATTAATTTGAGCAGAGAGAAGTGTACGAGAACACGTGTTTTTTGCGGTATATTTACCCGTGATTAGGAGAGAGAGAACGCGTAATGGTCATTGTTTAGTCGGTAATAATCGAGCTAATAACTAATCGCTGTATTTGTGCATGCACACACGTTGTTTGCTTGAAAATATA
>JAWWEQ010012127.1:0-40369 GCA_035583055.1 Torymus tubicola | reverse complement strand
AATTCAGGGTAACATATGGGATGATTACGAAGCGATTTAGGTGATTTTAAAAGAAAAAAAATTTTTGACCTCTCGATTCACCAGACAACTGCCCATATATATATATATATATATATATATACACCAAATGTATGGTTCACAAAAATATTTATGAACGTAAATCTGTTAAATCGATTGTGATATAAATATAAAAAGATAGACAGAAATATTTTAAGTGAAAATATTAAATTATTTTTTATAAATTATAACTTGCTTGTTTTACCTTATGAATATTTTACAAGACTACTGAAATTTTTTATTTATTAAAAACTATTAATTGTTACTTTTTATTATATCTGTATAAATATTTATTTTTATCAAAAAAATTTTGATTTTGTTTATATTTAAATTTTTCTTTATATACTTCTGGGTCCTGGGCTTATTTATTTGTGCAGTAAGTATATACCCTCGAAAAGAGATGTCGCTGCGCTACTAACGGATGCCCATATACTAAATTTTTTATTATTTAAATTTATTTTCAAGTTTTTCAAAATTATTAAAATTACCCTCTGTTTTATATAACTGTAGATGACTCAAAAAATTATTAAAAATCGAAAATTGAATGTAAATAATAAAAATAACGCGAGTGTCGGTAAGTATACAATTTTATATGGGCCAACATTCCCTTAACAGTACATTTTTTAAAAAGAAGATGCTAAAATAAAAATTTTTGTTTCAGAAAAAAAATAATTGATTTTTAAACGTTCATATTTTGGTGGTTTTAAAACACTTTTTCAAAATCTTAAAAGTTTAGAAAAAAACGCTTTTCATGTCCTCAAATATGCCATTAATATACCTTATAAAATTTAAAAATAATTTCAGGAATTAAATTAGGTATAATCATTTCATAATTTAATATAATATATTATATACGACTGCATATCATATATTACAAAGTGCGTAAAATAAAAATTTTTTAAACATTTTTATCTATTATATGCAATAAAAAATCTCTACAAAATGAAAACCATATTGGAGTAAAATGTTTACAGACGTGATGCTTACTTAGGCCAACCTCAAAAGGAAAATCATTTTGTAAAAACACGAAATCGATACACGATGTTTTGTTGTTTTGATTCATGAGCCTCATCGCAGACTTCTAATATTATAGACGAGTTGAAGGAAAATTATTATTTTTTATCGGTCAAAAATAATCTTGTAATAAAAATAAACTCTTCCTGAATTTAGAGAAATGTTATTTTAAATAAAAAACTGACAATTATCAAAGCATAATTTTTATATTTCAAAAAGAAAATCAAGATAAAACAAAAAGTATTATCACCCAAAGGAGACCCCTTTGAATTCAACCAATCTATCTTTTTGTCTTAAAGCCCGCATACTATAAGTAATCTATATAATGTAATTATATAGATACAATAAAATCTTGTTGCAAGAAACATTCAATAATTAACGTTGTCTTGAGAAATTCATCCACACGTATGTAACATTTCGAAACGGAAAGGAAACCCTAAAGAAGGATAGACTATAGATCCTATACCTGTCAGCTTCGGAAGTTGATCGTGTCCTCCCACTATATGCCCCCATGGTGCAAGTGCGAACATCACCAGCCACCTCGTCTCACGGGTATCGATAACACGACGGTGCGCACGCGCGAAATCGCCTCTTTCCAATACACTTTTCCTTCCTTCCTTCCTTCCTTCCTTCCTTCCTCTTTGGCCCCCCGACAGAGAGTTACGCGCGTGCTCGTCCTCAATTAGCAGGGAAAGTCTTTTCGCCGCGTGGCCTGGCATAGTAATGCACTCGTGGGAAAACTACACGCCACTATGCTACCTGCTGACCCCTGCGGTGCGCGGAAAAGCTCGGCCCCGAACCGCATCTCGACAAGTGTAATAAACCCCCGGCGCTGTTTTCCCACGCAGTTTCCTTTAGCACGGAGAGAGGCTCGCACACACTCGCTCTCCCTCCATCCCTGCGTGTTGTTGTACCTGTCTCGATGCGATTTTGCTGGTTGGCACTTTGTTTCCGAAATTGGGAAGAATCGGTATGATTATGGAGATACAATGGGGAACTGGAGAGGAGGGACTGCGTCGTCAGTGGATTGCTGGTGGGAACTTTGTCGAGGGATTTCATTTGTCTTTGCCAAGGTTTGGGTCAGCAAACAAAAAAAAAAACGCAGTGAAAATTGTGTGGATTGAATTTATTTATAATTTATATGTTGTATAACTGGCAACAATTATGAATTCTTTGTTTTAGCTGAATGAGGTAGACCTAAATAATTTTTTAATAACGCGTTTAATTTATTAAATTGTAACTATAACACATTTCCAATAAATGTTTTAAAATTAATGTATTCAACAATGAAATCGAATTGATTATTTATTAAGATTGGGTCGATCAAGAAATTGAGTCAAATTGTTGAAATGACGACGTTTCGACGCCTGATTGAGTACCTTCTTGAAGTCATTCATTATTCTAAAGTTTTATTGACAGTACATAAAAATTCTTACATTAAAAGTAACTAAATTTCATATTTCAAAAATCTCCTTAAATATATCAGTTTTATAAATCGCTCGCAAAAGACGTCACTTTGTTAAAAAGATTTTAAAACCTCACATTTTTTCATTTTTTAAAAATAATAAAATCTACAATTTTTGTAACCACAGAAAAAATTATTGGATGACCAAAATATATATAAAAAAACTAGAAGTGTAAGTAATTGTAAGCCAACGGGTTACTTTATCTGTTTAAAAGAACGCCACGTATCGAAAGAATTATTGATTCAAGTTTACTTTTAAGAATAACTGTAAATAGTGATCAGATTTGTGAGCAATAGGTAATGTTTGAAATTATCAAGGTTCCGTTAAGGTGACGACAACAAAGAAATTTGATTTACTTTTAAATTATTAATAGAATAAATCATACACGATTAATAAGTGGATTTCCTTTTGCAAAGGTAATCTTATTACATCTTTTTATGTCGAGATCAAGACCGTTGCGGAAAATTCTTTGTAATTTTATATCCAAACATATTAAAAATAAACTTTTAAATAAACTTACAAAAAAAATTTAGATCGCCGTAAAAGTGATTGATTATACTACCATTTTTAAAACAATAAAAACTTAAGTTTAACTAAAATATTATTTTAACTTTATTTTTAAATTTATTGATTGACTTATACTACATTTATGAATAAACTGTAGAATAATAATAAGAAATTAAAAAAATTATACGAATTGCATATATATATATCACTTGTAACAGTTTTATAAATAGCTATTCGCTATCATTTAAGGCTGCTCGTCCCCTGGTACTCGCTGCCGCGGGAGTCAATCTCAAATGACTTCCCGGGGATGCTGCAACCCGGAAACCGTATACAAATGTCGAGTTCGCGAGGCCAGCTCAACTTGATTAGCGTGTCAGTAGAGAGAACTCGCGATATAGCTACTCGCGAGGCGGCGGTATCCGGGAGAAGGTTAGGTGAAGGTATTACGAATAAAAGAATAGACTTAGCGTTTATGAAACAATAACAAAGTCTATTCAATTCGAAATACAGAAAGTACGTGTCGCGTTGCGCGCAAACAAGAGGCCGAGATCCGCCGCTCGGCGCGGGCGGAGTAATATAATTACTTACTGTTGGGCCGATGATCACAACACTGGCCGCTCGCTATTGCGAGTCGAAAATACAAAAATACTGGGACTGGTCACGCTGCACCAACCCAGTGACTATCGTACGATCGGATTACTCACATAGCCGTTTGCAGGTCGCGTGACCGTTGACTGAGTGTAGACTGTTGATGGGAAGCGTCCTTCCCAGTCGCGACAACAGCAGGCCTACACCGGTGCCGAAATACTCCCCTAGCAGGGACGACAATGAGGAGGCTGGACCCGGGGATAGCGTCGATCACTGGAGTAGTCGTATATCGTATATGATGATCGCGTGCGCGCGGTTAGACGGCCCGAGAGAATCTGATTCGAAATTGAATCGAGTGCGACTTTGCAACGACGATAGTCGCGCTCTCCTCGCGCGCAGCTCCCGAATACGTTACTCGAGCGATGTAAACAACCGCTCGAGATGCACGAATTCGCGGAAACGAGAGCCAAACGGGTTCGATAGAATACGGAGAACCTAGACGCTTATTTTCTCCGTATTTTATCCTCGAACCCCGTTATACACTGTAAATAAATAATAACTTTATTGTCAATTCAGATAGCACCATGTATAATGTATGAAACTAGCAAATTAATATTCATTATTCTTAATATTCTGTTTACAACATTTTTTTAAATTTTCATTGTATTTTTCTCTTATTAAGAATTACGTATACCTGTACCGCACTGGTGTGTATATATATGTATATATAAATACTCATTCAATGCGGCGTTCATTTGTAAAATAATTTTTCATAATACGTAACTGAAATTAATATCTCTTAATAGTTTAAGAATATTCATTACCAGATGTATTTGCCCTTAATCTCCAATCATTCCTTAGTTAAAATTTGATGTCACCCTCATGCCAGATTCAAATTTAATCGTAACAATCATATATTGACGATTTTATAGAACAAAATCTATTCTTCTTATATCAGCGGTATACATTTTGACAACCCCACAGTAATTACGATTTCAAATAATTTTGATCATATCTATATATATGCCTATAAGAAGTAATATACTATACCGATAATATGCACGAGAGCTCAATGTATAGGTATATACGCCTGTTCAAAAACGCGAGTCGCGGAGCTGCTGCGTCAAGGCGCGATATCCTCTTCCCCTCTTCCGGGTGCGCTGGAGGAGAAAGAGACTCCGAAGGATCATACACGAAGCGTATGCAATATGCCACCCTCGATGCGCGGGCGCGCGTGTATCTATGTTATATATACCTATATATACACTCAACGCGTCGCTGCGCCGTCCTATACTGCATGTATACCGCCCACGTCGTCGAAAGTGTCGACTCGTCGAGGGGGTGCGTTTTTTTTTTTACGACGCGGAAAAATGCAGCGTTTATGGGGATGTATATGTGAGCTTGAAAAATTGCTCTGTGAAATTTCATGCCAGACAATTTATTGTAAATTATAAATTTGAATATACTGTAGTCATCTCTAAGCGCACCACTTTTGTTTTTGTAACCTAGCAACCCATTACTCCCACCAATCAAATCAGGAATAAAATGATTTCACAGCAAATCTATGATTTTTCTAAGATAGGAGAATATTATGAAAATTGTCAATTTTTGTGTTACAAATAACGTCGATCCACTAATTAAAATAGAGAAATTTGATTATTTGTAATAGTGAATATTTCTATAAATTTCTATTTAAAAATCAATGAACATTTACTATTTCATAAAAGAATATTTACTAATGGTTTGTTGGAGAAATTTTGGCTAATCTTTAATGATTTTTTCATTAATTTAACTTTAGAAAGTATAGTTTTTAAAGTGTGAATTCAATTGAATACTGTATGTATAAGCGTTGATGTTCTAAAACACTTTTAAATAAATAGTGTTGTCGCTTAGCTTAATAGGGTCCGAGATAGAATGAAAATTTTTTTTTAATTGAACTACTCAATAATTTTATATAATGAATATGAAATAGATTAAAATTTTGAAAACCATGAATAATTAAAATATTATTATTAATTTTTAAGACTTATATATTCTTGATTTTTTTATTCCACAAACCTTTTACACTTTTATAATCTATTCTCCATTATACGACTTACATTTACAGCGAAAAAATATTTAATATTATATAGAGAATAATTAATTGTTAAAATCATATAAAAAAATCTTTTCGTTTTGATAATTCGTATAAATAAATTAAGGATATTTGGAATTAATGTGGAGGCTAGGCCATAGAGAAAGAAATTAATTAAGGCTGAAATATAGTTTAAGTTTATTTATACCCAGCACAGTTTGTGGTCTCATCGGTATGTGAGCGACCGGTCCCGACCTCCCGAATATATCCTCGTAAGTAACAAGCGTTTGCAGCACACACATACATTTATATACATACAAATTAATCTGTTTATAAACACGTAACGTATATATTCGGTATTATTAAATGGAATACGAATATTAGTACATTAAAACAGTATTCTTAATATACTATTTTTTTAAAATTGAAACCAAAGTTAAAAGAAACTAGACTACATTTAAAAATAAAGTTCATTAATTGTCATATTTGTTATTATAAATCTTTCATAATATTATGTAATAACTCCTTCATAATACATTAAAATGACAAGTAAATACAAAACACCGGTAGCAACCTACGATGTAAAAAAAAAAGAACTAGCATGAAAACACGCGTATACGCGTGTATAAATAAGGAAAAAGCAAGCAAAGACACGGAGAAAAGAGAGTGCGGGTACGGTAAAACAACGATGAATGGAGAAGGAAAAAAATGAATGAGAGGAAAGTGAAAAGGTGGTAACATAGAACAGCGTACCACGCACGGGGAGATATAGCCGTAGTGGTCGTCGTCGTCGCCGTGTGTATGACTGGACGGAAAGAGGCGAAAAGTAAGGCGAAAAAATAATGAGAATGGAAAAGAGGGGCAGTTGTGTAGAAAAGAGGTGTGGATAATACAAGCCGACGAGAACGGAGGAGATGGAAAAACACACAGCCTGCGAAGTGGAGAGAATGAGAGAGAGCTTGAGGGTGAAAATCCAAAAAAAGAATGCGCACGCGAGTGCTTGTTATATTTCCTTTTTTACCTCATCGCGGACGCGACACACACACACACACACACACACAGGGGAAACCGACATTAAGTGCGGGGCAGAGCCAACTTAAAAAGATGAAAAAGAAGAAGACTGCTCTTTGAAATTTTTCAAGTGTGGGTGGCGCGACCGAGCGACGCGACTGCGACTGAACTTTTTTTTTCGAGTAATTACGACGGTTTTTAGAGCGTTTATTTAATAGTTAAGTAGGCGTTGTGATGTTATAATAATGCTGCTAATACTACTGTATGTGAAAGAGGATCTATATATTATTGTAATAATATAGAATATATTGAAGGTGGTGAAATATAATTGAAAATTTTTAAAAAACGTGTGAATGTATGAGAGCAAATTAAAAAAGCACTTGTACTTTAAAATTTTGAAGTAGGTTACTTGCAATTATAGAGTTCGTGTATAACGTGCGCGCATGTAGGTTTTATGAAAAAAAAAGGAAAAAAACCTCATGCAACTAACAAAATACATCTTGTTTATGATGTGTAATTTATATTTAAAATTATTATAATAACTTTATATAAAATTATAAAACTGATGATTTTTACATATCTGTTAAATTTTTTATGAAAGTTTAGATAAATTTAATAACAATATTACATAAAAAATATCAAACTAATCATCAAAAAAATAAATTTTCTCGCATTCCGAAAAAAGTACATAAATAATGTTATGCAAGTACAATCCAAACAACATAAAAAATTTTATTGAGGCACGCCAAACACAAGAAAACGGAAGCGCGTCATCTATACGATGATGACAAATTGTAGGAGGAAGGAATTCCAATGAAATTAGAACGGGAGAATATCCGACCGAAAAAATTCGTAGATTTATGCGCTAAAATAACAACCGCAATATATATATATATATATATATATATACGATGTATATAAGGCAGGCGCGATAACCGAAAGGGAAATCCCTCCCGAACGGCAATGGCGAAGGGCACGAGGAACGCGTAGAAAGGGGAAAAATGCGGAATACAACATCCTCCCCTCATGCGAGACGTGTAAAATAAATAAAATCAGAGGGGAGACGAGCGCGGCGAGAAAATAAGCTAAAGAAAGATGAACGAGCGACAGAGGGATAAAGATAGAAAAAAAGCAGAGATGTTTGATAATCGAGAGTGGGAAAGGGGATGAGGGTGGCTGGAAAACAAAAGAGTATAAGGAAGAGAGCGAAGGACAAATTCTTTGTCGCGTAAAAGTTGTATATATATGCGAGATTTTGTCAATAAAATCATTATATATAGATGATTCTGAATAAATGTTTATATGTAATAAGAAATAATATAAAACATATTCTATTTTAATATTACGAAATTAATTTTATATAGTTGATTAGAAAAAATTGTAAAAAATCTATCGATTATAATGATTGAATTCATTCAGAATTTTTACATTCAAGTTAAATTTACACAATACACGACGCGCATGTTAAACTAGATTCACTCCCGCAAGAGCACTACAAGTATTCCTGAAATTTATTTAATTATACAATAAATAAACGCAACACATCAACATTTCCATTTCACCGCATTCAAGTCCATCGCTAAATATCTATACATATACGCCTAATCCGAAAAATCCCGCGTCCTTCTCCATAATAATCATTACCAACTCTTTCCATACCCGCGTCCTCGCTAAAACTCCCTACGCTCGCGTAACAAAAAAAAGAAAGAAAACTATATACCTACACCCGCGAGAAAAATCGACGGTTCGCGTTTATAAACAAACGACATTTTTTTTAGCAACGAGTACAACGAAAGCTCGTCTCTTTCTCTCGCATGAGCTCCGATAAAAAAGCGAGAGCAAGAAAGAGACGCCGCATGCGTCTATATACGGAAACGCTCTCTTTCTTTCTCTCTCTCTCTCTCCCTCCAATGTTAAAATGGTGCTGGCGGGGTGAGCAGTAGTGGGGGATAGCTGTGGGCGCGGTCACAGCTCCTCAACTACCATTCGCTGGTATACGACCAATCAAAAAGCAGCATAGGCGTGGCGCGAAGAGAGGGGAGACAAAAATCACGCGCTGCCGCCAGCAGCGACGGCGGTGTAGCGGCAGTTACGCGAGTTTATATGCTAAGATTTTCATATATACATATACCATCCGACGATGAATATATACGTAGATAGAAAGTCATAGAGGGGTTTATTTCGGAGGCTCTATATATATACATATGTGTAAAGGGGCGCAAGCAGCTGAGAGAGAAAAAGTGTATATATATGATATAAAATGAATTTTGGCATAGAGGAGAAACGAGCAATCGTAAATTATTATACGGTGCGGAAGTGTATGTCTCTCCGAGCGTCTCGGGATGCGATGCGAATTTAATCGATGGTTGCAGAGAGAAAGAGAGAGCGTCACGGTTTATGTAGGCTTTTGGGAGCGAGTCGGAAACATGGAATAAAGTTGAACGAGAACCGGAGAAAGAGAGAGAGAGAGAGAGAGGAGAGATGTGTATAATGAAATGTTTGTTCACGCGACCCGGTATTATTGATAAGTTATTTGTTTGTCGGGTTTATTGTATTATATACAAGCGGCTCTTCAGTCGTGGATTAATAATTGTTACGATTATTTTTAGGCGCGCACGAGAAATGGATTTATGGATTATGCAGGCGTGAGCGTAATAATGTTTGCTCGACGATTGTCGAATCGTTATATATCTTTTGTTTAATCAGAATTATATGCCATGCTGGGTTTTGTAATATTGCGTTGTAATGCAACCGTCGTGTATACATAATGAATTTATATAATATCCTTTCCTTTATGTTTTTTACATTTATTCATCACGCTCTGTAAATATAAAATAGCGAATAATGACCATATCGTCCCAAAGATTTAATAAGTAAAATTCAAAGTGAATAGTGAAAAAATTATTTATTTTAATAAATTTATCTAATTTCACTTATCACATTGAATCTTGTTTTAAAAAATCAATGGGAACAACGTATACATGTTAATTAGACACATCAAAACTTTTTTGTACGTAAATATTCTTATGAGATGTGCTAGTCTTCGCAGGAGGATCTGAAATGTGCTAGTCTTCATAGGGAGCGACGATATATATACTTCAACGTCATGTATTATATAACTATATTTTAGAAGTGCATGTTCGCTTTTTTAATGTAACGACGATATTTTTATTGTTTGACGAGAGTAAATACGAACTACTAAAATATACGTAAAATATACGCCGAATTTTACATTTTAGAAAGTATAGATTCCAAAAGTTTTTGCTTTAGTAACCATTTCTCTTGTTATCCCGTTATTCTACAACAACATTCGATATCAAATCACCATACCCTCCTATATATTGGTATATAAATTAAACCTTAAAATCCCTATAATTACATCATACTATCAAACAATACAATTTACACCTATAGCTTCCATCATAAACTCCCACCCGCCGCAGCTCAACACTCCAGACACCTCCAAGCGTTTCTCACCCAAGACTATATAGTATACAGGCGCATACACCTATACTTACACATACACACATACAGAACTAATTTTCCTTCTCACCGTTCCACTCTCGCCACTACATACAATACACACGCTCATTCTGAAAAACCATTCACCTTTGCAACAGCAGTACACACCCGCCGCGTAAAGTATAACAGCGCGCGTGTTTCATTCAGACAACACACTCGCATACGGCGCGTGCCGAAGTAGGTATATATATATATATACATACCCCAGCATATACTATATACTTTCACTCCCATTCGCACTAACGAAAGTACGTTCGTACGTACGTACGTACGTAGAAAGCTCATCAACCGCTAGGTAGACTTATACTTGGTTCATTCATATACACGCGACTCTATGCTGATTAACCGGCGCCTCGCACGCTATATATATATGTATATATACGAGCGCGGCAGTAGCAGCAGTATGGATCGACCTGACGCTCGCTGTAGAGGGTGGGAGTGAGAGAGAAAGAGAGAGAGAGCCACCCCCGGCGGTAGCACACGCCAACCTCGCGTTGGCAAAAGGGAGCTTGCGAGGTAGCCGAGCAGCAGTAATAGCTGTCGCGCTGAGTGTAAGCTGCTGCTATACTGCTCGTATATATACGCGCGCGCGCGCGCTTTTCTCTCTCTTGCACTCTGCGTGTGTTTGTGTGATGTGGATGTGAATTGTAGATGTATATAGGTGTGGCGAAACGTGAAGAGTGAGAAGGAGAGAGAGAGAGAGAAAGAGGTACTGCTGATTGGTTGGCTCGTATGGGTAATAGTGCGGAAGAGATGCGGTATATGGTGTTTGTGGTTTTACCCGAGGAGGTCGTTGTCCGTCATGATTTGGTGTATAGATTCTTGAGTGAAGTGTGAAGAGTTTTAAGAGAGGGGATTGGTGCAAAATTTTTAGATGGGTGAAATATATTATTGAAGTATATGTTTTGAAGGATTTTATATATAACGCAGTTGGGGTTGATGTGATATAGTGACGAGAGACAATATTCATACTCTTCTCACAATTTTTATCTGTTGTTTTTATTACAAACAGAGACAAACGCCAAATCAGAATAAATACGTACTGTATATATATATACATTATAATGATTCTTTGAAGGACTAATTCTTATATGAACACAATTGAAACGCGCTTTTAAAGACTCGACAATGAAGAGATTTAGCAAATTGAGCAACGTACGTGGATTTGACAATAAAAGACTGGACTATCGTCCCACATTTCTACTTATAAGAAGACGACTGTTAAAAAAATAATACACAAAATTTTTCACCGAATTGAAAAGACATTATCAGTTACTTATATATGGACAGGAGAATTTTAAGAGAACGTAAGTATATAACATTAATTTCTATACCAAATCCATTTTATCTATATATACAAATCATTCACTGATCAGAGAAATATACCACTTGCAAATATTGTAATATCTGCATAAATTCGCAATTACTCCTATACATATTAGATCTCTTCCCTAAAGACCATCATCCACGCAGCAAAGAACCACCTCATACTCCCCCGCTCGTCCATCAAATCCCTAATACACCTCACGTCCCTCCTCTCCCTCGATCCAATTGCAAATACACATCCATACTTACACAAAGCTCTAAACCGACGAATCCCGAGGCGTGATAATTGCGCTTCATTAGAGGCCGAGTATAACGCGTGTATGTGCGCGTAGAGACCGCAATGCGATCGCAATATACGCACGAAACGCTCATGCGTATATATCCAGGCGATCGCGTACACACCACGCACGCGCGCGCAATGTGTGTTTGCGTATAATCGCGGATATATTCGTTTGAATGTATTTAAGGTGTATATATATATATATATATATACGACGGTCTTTTGAACCTGGAGATTATATTGTAGAAGGTACAGAGATGGAGGTATATACGTGGGATTAATTAATTGAACGGTGTGAATGGTTTGGTTTGGACTTGGGATTTTATATGTTGTGGGTGGGATATTGAATAGTAATATGTTGATAAATTGATTCTTCTTTGGATGCTTAGGATTGAGTGATTGCAAACGTTTTCTTACTATATATATTTCGAAGAACTTATAAACCAATACTTCTTTGATATCAAATATAATTGATAAATTTTGTTTCTTTTATTGTCAAGTTTTAATAATCAAACACTGTTTCAAATTATCAAGTTATTTTAAGATCAAAGTAATTCAAGTAATTTACCCTTTATATATATATGAATAATTGTGAAAATTAATTATTTTTAACGCGTATATTTGTTTCTTTTAACATAATTTACACGATCACACTCAACCATTTAAGCCAAACGATGTTTTGTTCAATTTCCATTAGCTCACGCTATACTCAAGTACCCCGAACTATAGATATATATACGCGCCGCCCAAAAAGAGCAAAGACCTTCGCAGCCCTCACATTCCACCGAATCCCCTCCACCATCCCTCAGTCACCCCTCCGAAATCTAAAACAACCCCCAAACGCTGATTTATTTATTTATTTAATTACGTAACGCTATATATATATACATACCATCGCTCGAAAAACTGTCGAACCCAAAAAAATCTCCCGGCACCACCCCCATCGCACTCTCTCTCTCTCTCTCTCTTTGGACGCGATCGAAAGCAAGAGTGATAAGACCGGGGGTCGTCGTCGTCGTCGTTGTCGAGAGATAAAGAGAGGGAAGGAAGGGGGGGAGGGGGCAGGAAGAGAGAAGAGACAGGGTGTATATACGAGGCACGCGAGGGAGAGAAAGCGAGAGGTATATATATACATATATACATATAGATATATGAACAGTAGAGGTGCCTGATCGGCGGCCGCGGGCTCCGGTCACGTTCCGATATACACCACCACCGTCGCGTAGCAGCGATTCGCAAGAGGAGCGCGCAGCACGCGGGGCAACCCCCGGGCCTAGTGAGAGAGACAGAGCAGACTAGTGCGCCAGCAGCAACCCTCAAAACCACAAGGACGAGAGAGAGCGAACGAACGAGCTGCTAGAGCGCTATACGCGTACATAGCAACGTTTTAGTATATGTATATATAAGCGTCGTCGTATAGTGAGAAAGATTTTTTGGTAGTTGGCCGACGGGAAGCCACCGTGTCGGGAAGAAATAACGTGTGCGCGGAAACGTTGACTATACTATTGCTGATAAATATATATAGTGCGAGAGAATTGTGCAGTTGATTGGTGATAGTGGTGAGAGAGGACAGGAGGAACGATGGATAGATTGAGTGTTGCGGGGTGTTTGAGAGAGAGGAAGTGAATTAGAAAGCCTCGAAGTGACGAGAAAATCAAAGTGGACGGTGTGTATTGTTTTTCGTTGGTTTGGTGGTAGCTACGGAAGAGTATAGTGGTTCGTAATTGGATAACATTGCAGTATACGTTGGTTGTTACTGTTATTATATACATACGGAGGTTGTTATAGAAGAAGGTTATATTGATAAAAGTGATAACAAAACTTTTAAAAGTTGAAAGAAAGTGTGTTTGAACGGTTTAATTTTGACTGATAATGATTACGTAAGCTGTTGTCCAATTATTTTATTAACTGGTTGATTCGGTTTTTTACTAGAAAAAGTATTATTATATATAAATAGATTAATATATGAATTATTAAAAAGGTTAATCAATTATAAATCAAGTAGAATGAACATAAAAAAGATAAATTTAAAAACTGTAGGAACTATTTGCGCAGTAGCAGTAACGATGCTATTTTACTGAAATAAATAAGTGTTCTGTTTAGAATAAGAAGAATTGTGCTTTAAATGACGAAGCTTCGTGTGCTAAATTCAATTGTCAGTTGGGTAAACTTAATTTTTTTTACGAAAAGACGTTCCTCAGGATTGTGTATACAGCGAAGACAAGTCGAAGTGTTTTTACAATGATTTGAATTATGGAATACTTATTGTGCGGCAGAGAAGAATTTATTGTTTACAAGAAACGTGGATCATTCGCAGATAATTGTTTGCTTAAAAGGTAAATTTTTGTGAAAGAAAAATAATTATTTTTAAATTAGTAATATTCGTTAAGGGAATTTAAAAAGACATTAAAGTGAACTATGTTCCTAAAATTAGAGTCTTTGGCAGACTAGTCGTTCACAAAGAGAAGTAAAGAGTTTATTGTATTGCCTTTGTTTCGATGTGAATATTGTGTAATCACTTATTCGATGAGTGTGTGTATGTGTGTGTATACACACTATATATATGTAAAAAATACATTTATACAATATTTAATGTATTACTTACAATTCTTTAAATTTTACAATTCATGATTAATGAAGGATTAAAATAATGATTAATTAATAATTAAATATTAACTATATACTATCTACCACATCTTATTTATTTAATGTATATATAAAATAGCATTATTAAGTATTAAACTTCGGTTCAGCATATTTCTTAATCTTTATTCTTAAAAGAAAAATTGAATTATAATATAAATTATTGACTATAAACTATTTTGATGTAATAATGATAATTTTATATTCTTCAATATTAAACACAGTAAATCATTTTTATGAATTCGAAGATATTAATCTTATACAACAGTGTTTTCTAATCATCGCCAAGCTTATTTTATAAATGTATTTAATCATATACGATATATATTAAAAAGTATATAAGAAAACGCGTGTATTAAAACGTGCCGCTATACGTAATAAATTTTTCTCATTCCAACTTCTCTTATTCTAAGATAAACTTGACGAGAGTCGCAAAAATATCAGTGAGGTGGTAATCTTTGTTTTAATATTTAATTACTTTTCAGTCACGAACGCGATAACTTATATCGGCCACTCGTAAAACATCTTTTAAAGAAAAACTCGAAGAAATGAATAAGTAACAATACATTTTGACTGTTTTTTTATAAACATATTACGTAACAAGAATTTGTTAAAATAAAAAAAAAGTTTTATGTACTTTTTTGTGAATATTAAATATTTATTCTTTTCAGTTTTATTTAAATTTGGAATTATACAGTGAAATATTTTAAAAAGTATTAATAAATATTTCCTAGAATTTTTTCATACAAATTTTACATGTATTTCATTATGTTTTATATTCATTTATATGGTATTTTGTATAAAGTTTTAGAGGTTGGAAAAAGTTTAGTTGTGACTAAAATCTATTTTTACTAGAGTAAAAACTTTTCCTTTACTGTTTAGAAAAAAATGATCTTTTAAAATTAAAACTACTGATATATTCAGTTTTTCATTTTCAAATAAAAAAAAAAAATTGTAAAGTAAATTTTTTTTAAAAAATGATTTTTATAATTTTTATATTCTTCTATTACAATTTTCATACTTATATCTAGATAAGATACTTTTAATTTAAAAAACACAAAATCTATTTATATTTTAATCAAGTATTTTTATCTTCTATTAAGTCCTGTCCCGCTTTTGCATTCTCAATAGACATTATTCATTCCGAATTGCTACTAAATATACACTATACCTTATATATATAAGTATACCAAATGATGTAAATATTCTCATACCAAAATTAGACATCACCGTCGGTTTCACCTAACAAATTTAAATGATAAAAACCTGCTATACACCGCGTTCGGTAAAATTTGCGTATATATATACACACACATCCCACGCACATACACAAGTGCAATTCAGTATAGCACGTCGTCGTACGCTGCTCTTCTTGCCGCCGCTGGTTATATGGTGGCCGATTGTTCGTTTCCTCGCCCGGAAAGATATAGTGTTACTACCCGCATTTCACGTGGGATATAAGCCATCGTCGCGTCCTATTTTGCTCGGCTTTCAATCCTTTTACTTATACCGCACATAAGCAATTTTAATTGAATGGATGTTATCTGTTCTCAAGGACGAGAAGAGTTTAAAATGACGAAGTGTCGAAAAACACATAGTAATTGTAACTTTAAAATAAATTTTAACATGTGGTTTTGTAAAAAATTTCTAATGAGTTTAACGTATATAAATATTTTAGATTATGTTAAAAAAGATACAATATTTCAAAAAGTCTAATTCAACTATATTGTACGTATATTTATAAAATGAATTCATATCTAACGTTTAGTGACTACTGAAAAAACTCCCATTATCCAATTATGTACTCCAAAAGGGTCATACGTACTTATATACCTAGTCCGCACGTTCCGTACACAAAATTCATCATTTGAATGTTTGTTCAAGCGCGCCTAAGATTCATTAACCAACGGAAGGGTTTTAGTTTGATTGTTTGTTTGTCGATACGGAAAAATTTCTATTTTTAAGTTAACCCGAAGGCGGAATAAAGTAGGAGCGAAACGTCGACGGAATTAGAAAGGGTAAAGAGACTTATAATTAGCAGCGTTTAGTAGGTAAACGCACTTCTCGAAAAGTTTTATTTAGAACGGCAATGTAGATGTGTGTATATATGCGTATAATAAAGGTTACAAATGAAAAACATTTGTTTAAGAAGAAGATATATCTTGGTGACATTCAAGTCCAATTGAGTCAGCAGTAAGTTATGCCTGCGAGAAAATGAAAACTTCTAATCAGAAATATTATTGTAATGATATTTGAAGATTCCAATGCTTTTACTCTTATAGTTAAATGTAACATTGAATATCTGTATTGATAAGTCTATAATAGTTTTAAACATTACTTCTATACGTAAAAGATTAAAATTTAAATTATTTATATTCATTCTCTTACTATAGGTAATTATGTATTTCTTAATTAAAGCACACTTATATAAATGAGTGTTTATAAAAAAACAAATCATACAAATTCTTTTTTGATAATCCTATATTATAGTACAATGAAATACAAGAAATTATGTATGATTTTTAATTGTTATATTTAACTGCATTTTATTTTCTTCGCAATTAATTATTATTTTATTAATCAAATAACAACACAAAATTTGTTATTAACCAAGCTTAAAATAAAAGATAAAAAAAGGTACCCCTTCTTCGAAAAAGTAATATACCATTTAACAGCTGAAACAGCCGGAACACTCATATTTAAGGAATCAAAAATAGCAAAATCAATCGTATATATACCACCAGGATGAGGAAGCAACATAAAAAAAAACAGGTTCAAAAAGGAACCTATCCTTCACCTACGTTCAAAATACCGCGTTTAATTTAAAACAAACAATCTCCAGCATCAAAAACCTCCACATATACCGCATCAAAATCACCAATACAGCATTCGACGCGTGCGCACGTGTACACGTATATATATATATATACACATACAGTCAGCGACCGGAGAATCCCAACATATCCAGAGCGCAGCCAAACTGTCTGGCACAACCAGTGAGTTCTCTATACACACTCGCACGCATTATATACATACGGAACGAGCGTAAAACGCACTGCGAGACGGTATAACAGCAGCCGCGAGTAGGCGTGTCGCTTCCTAAAGTCATTTGTCGCGAACGTGATCCTCTGTCTCTCTTATATACCCCCGCGTATATATACCCGTCAAATCAGCCGGCGATCTCCTCTCTTTCTTTCTTCCTCGAGAGCAAGAGGGAGGAAATTTACGCCCGAAAGGATGACGCAGCAGCTGCTGATGTCGCGGTTCTCTTCTTGCTTCCCCTAAAGATTTTTCGTATATAGCCGTTCCTTGGGTTCTTTTTAGCCGCGCGCCTCTCTCGATTCTCGGCTTGGTTGGCTGCTGCCGATAGCGCGCGTGTGTATGTGTATGTGTGTGAGGATGAGGAGGAAGAAGAAGGAGGAGGAAGAAGGGAGAGCTTGATTTTTGTTTGTTCCGAGCGCGTGCGGCTTCTTTCGTGTTGTATATATATATATATGACGATGATGACTTTTGTTTTCGTTTATTGCTAGTACGCGGTTGCCGAAAATATGGAATTAGGCGGCGTGATTTATAGCGATGGTTTTATTGACATTGAATTATATTTCTGTTATTAGTTTTTTCTTTCTTATTTCCGGTCGAGGTATGTTATATAAAGTTATTGTTAGTTTCCATAAAGATTTTTTCTATACTTTTAGTAATAGTATATATAAAGAGCTGGAGCACCGTTATGCTAAATATAGAATCACGCACAACGAATTCATGTAGTCGATATAGGTACTATTAATTTTTTACTATATAAATTTTATACATATAATGAAACCCACTACCACCAATGCACAATCATAAACATTTATCTCACAACATTCCTACCAAAGTACCAAATCTACGCCGCAGCATTTGCAAGCTTTTCCGCAAACCCTTAAACGCATATGAATATTTCAGTCTCACTGGAACGCCGCCTATAGGGTCCGGCGAAAAAGGGCGAAATTATTGGTTAACAATCGACGAGTCAGCTAATAATAGCAAAGTAAGAGAGTATCATGGCCAAGCGCGCGCGCGCGCGCACGCCAATAACTTTGCAAACACGACGTCGACGGCCGCGGCAGAGTCGCGTGCACAACATCCTGGCACGTGCGTAAACAGCACTTGTGGGTAACGCGCCGCAGTGCGCGAGGTTTACACCGTATGTCTAGAAATATCCCTCTGCAATCCACGTCGATGTTGGTTATATACTGCTATCGCGCGAGTTCCGAAAAATGTCTATATAGTCGAGAATTAAACTATATCGAGGAGCTGTTGCGGTATGGATTGGGTTTTGTTTTTGAATTTGTTCTTTTTTTATCGTTCTGTCGATATATACAAAGCAGTGGAGAATTCTCGTGCAAGTTTTAACGGTGCCAAGAAATTCCGCGTTGGTTAATTAATTATAAATAAAATGTTCCATATTCAGGCGAATTTGTGTAAAAGTTTTTCTAAATAAATATTTGTAAACTTAACTAAACTAAACGAAACCCGTCGCTCTATAACTTTAATACTTTCTTCCTTACTCAAAACCCAACATAAGTTTAACTATACTCGACTCCGAAGCGAGAAAAGAACTATATACTCACGCATACACGCGCGCACTCGCGATGAATGGCTACATTGATGCGAGAAAAAACAAATGCGTGTATATATATATACGCTCTCGTATTTCGATTTTTATTACCACTCGTAATATGCTGCCCCTCGCGCCCAGTCTAAACAGCGTCGTGCTCTAAGAATATATATATATATATGTATATACATCTATACGTTTGACATTTTTGTCGATAGGATACGCGGCGCCTCGTTATATATATATGTATATACGAAACACGAATCGAAGCCTGTCAGTGTATCGCGCCCTTTAAAAAGCCGATAATAAATGTATATGAGAGAGTGACCGTAAATTATATATACATTATTATTATTATGCTCCGTCGCCTTGCGCATATACAGTACTTATATATGATTTCTTTTTCGAGGTTCTTGGCATCCGAGATTTTGTTGATTGTTTGCGCGCTTTTGTTTTTGCCTGTCGTTTCGCCTCTGTGTGTTTTCGAAAGCGTTGGCTTATAAAATACTTATACGTGAAGAAAGCGATTTTGGAACTTTTAATGAGATTTGTTTCAACGGATTATTGTTTTATTTAAAATTTAGCGATTAGAGGTTGAAAGTAGACAAACTACATAGGAATATTTGGTTTATACAATTTTGATTATATGTTGAGTATATATACGAATTTAAAAAAAAAATGTCATTAATCGTTCTTAAGTATATACAAAAGTTGTTAAAACTTCGTGATTATATTTTATCTGGCGAATGTACGTGACAGTGTAAAAATTTGACGATAACGACGTCACCACTAAGTTCTGATAACATTTAATTATTATTCGTATAGCTCATAATATATATACAAAACCTCAAAATCACCTCAAAGTCTCCCCTCTTGCCGTCGTCACCGCCCACCTCATCCCTTGAATTTTCCGCTCGATTAAAACTCCAACGAGCCCCAACGATCGCTTCCGACTTTTCGCGTCACATCCTTCGTGCACATGCATGCGGAAATGCGACCGTCTCTCACACATACACATATACACAGCTGTGCGTATGTATATAGAAGGCGGCCGCGGCCTTTGACATTCTGACCTCCGTCGATGCGAGAAAGAGACACACTTCAACGTATGTGTATGTATGTGTGTGTGGAAACAAGAAATTTGAAACTTCCTAAACAGGCCATGTCCTGCGGGTGTGAGGCGGCGACCCCGACGATCGAGATTTATAACGACCGGTTGACACCTTCTTTCCAGGGGATGAGTGGGATAAATTGGAAGAATAATAGAGACTGTTGTCGTTCTTAATTTGAGGAAATGTATAGAGTTTTTATAGTGATGAATTATTAACGTGTGCAGGGATTAACACTGGATAAGGTAATTTTTATGTATGCATTATAAGTTGATTTGAATATTGTATATATTTTTTAAGAAGTGTCGACTGCGAGTTTTTAAAAAGCAAGCATTTGTTTTCGAATTGTGTATAATAAAACCGCGGTTTGTGGCAGTCATAAATGTCAGATTTTAAAATTCTGTAAAACATTCGGAATAAAGAGCTTTTTACTAGTTCAGTGTAAGAGCTTTATATATTATATTTCTGTTGAACAGCTACTTTATTATGTAACGTCCAGCCGTAAATCACTAGTTCGTTTGAATTTTCATTGTAGATGAAAAAAATCTGTTATTTAAATTTTTTCCTATACATTATATTTTTATTCATTTTCATGCTAAATTTTTAATATATTTTTTGGATAATCTCGGAAGTTTCAACACCTTATCGTTCTAAGATATATGAGTAGAAAATTCTGGGAGCTTGCAAAATCTATATTAAAAAGAAAAATATCTTATAAGTACTTAATTTAAGAAAATGAAATTAAAATTAAATGGAAACAACGTTCACACGAATTGTCCAATCCAAGATTGTCACACCCCCTGAAAAGTTTTCTTCAAAAAAAACAATATTGTTCCAACCGCCTATAGCCGGACTGTCCCAAATCAATTTTCCCATACAAACTCTCCTGAATCTTCCAGTCTCTCTCTCTCTCTCTCTCTCTCTCTCTCTCTCTCTCTCTCTCTCTCTCTCTCTCTCTCTCTCTCTCTCTCTCTCTCAAGTCTCTCGCTGTCTTACTATCCCTCCCAAAAGCTCGTAAAAAGAGCCGCGCGTGTCCCCTTACGCACTCCAATCTCTCTCTCTCTCGCTCTCTTTCTCTCTCTTTCAACCATATATACACACTTATACACACACAGAACGACGAGCCTCCGCTGTCGCGCGCAAGAGGACCGCAGAGGAGGGGAGACGTGACAACTCGCTCCGCATTCTCTCTCTCTTACAACTCTCAAAAATTCTCAACGCTCTCGTTTTAGTTTTTCCGCGCGGCCGCTCGGATGCATGCGCGTATGCGCGCGCCTCGCGACTGGTGCGCATACATTATATGAGAGCGAGAGAAATACATATATATAGTTAAAGGTAAAAAAAATTAAAGAAAATCGGGTCGATGATCGTGCGAAGGAGTTGTGGTGCGGTGACGGACGCTTTATTATGCGAGCATCGAGTGCACGGATTGTGTGATTATCGATATTAACCTGACGAAGAAAGACGGAGGGAAGAGAACTGTAACGTGGGTGAATCTCACAGCAAGAGTGGAAGTGAAGAGAGTGCTGCAGACATGATGAAGCGTAAGTGATGGTTTTTTTTATGATAGTTGTCTATAAAAGTACTGATTTTGCGAAGAAGGATTGGCATGTTTGTAGAATAGTTGAGATAAATTTAAATTTTAAATATAAAGTTTTTAACAAAGATGCAGGGTTGATCGGATAATCAACAAAGCTATGGTTTCCGTAAAATTCATATGTATAGAAATAAAAAAGAATCAAAATTAATTTACGTTTTATATTTATTTTTATATTGAATAACTCGATAGGCCGCGTAACATAAAAGAAACAATATAATAAGTGACAATTCAAAACTGTAAAATCTCTATTGCAAAGGGCTCACTCAATTACAAAGCGCGAAGATTTCATCCTGGACCTCACGGTATATATAAAGTGCTAACGTTAGCATATTCAAACCGTGATTCGTTTCGGACGTAAACTCGAATTTCACACATCGTGCTTTTTAACTTCTTTTGCTGTAACTGTAAAAATTAAATTGATCTTTGCAATTATAAAAGTTTACGAAAAAGATTATTCGTTAAATAAAAATATTTATAAACAAACCTTTTTAAATGTATTCTTATAAAATAAAGACTTATTGCAATACTCACAAGAAAATACGATACAATTTTATACTTATTCCAATATAATTTTAACGATTAATTTGAATTTTCTGTAACTATTCATCTTCGCTAACGTTACATATAATATTTAAGATACGAGAGTCTATATATGTATATTTCTCGGTAATACTTTGCAATCGTGCAGTTTGGCCATTCGCACTTGGTTCTCCATTTCACCACGTGGGTATTTTTTATTCGCTATATGTGCTTTCGTCTTCATTCTACGTAAGGCAAACCATCTGATAAAAAGGAGCTTGATGTGGATTCTTGATTTAAACTTTCTTAGAACTTCATGATAAACTAATTTAATCGCGGTAATTGCGCGATAACTTTGAATTCTTACTTATTAAATTGTTAAAAAAATATACAATCGCCTGTTTTTATATTTATTAATTTATTTTTTTATATGTATTAAACAGATTCAAAGTTCTTTTTTTTTCAAAATAATATTACACTTATATATAGAAAATACAAAGAATAAAAATTAATAAGCAGCTGAAAATAAACGCAATGCTGATTTTAAAGATTATATCTATATCTATCTATGAAAATTCATTATTTTTGGAGTTTCATCATTATAAAAATACGAACAATTTTATTTCATTAACAAAATTTTATTTCTCCTAGACGGCGAACTTACGAACTATCTAAATTAAAATTCAACTGTATATTACATAATAATTTATCTCCCGCTTTTAAATCCCCCGAATCTTTTAAAACTGTACATTTTACATTAAAAAAATAAACTGAAATAAAGAACCTCCTCGCTCCATACCTTCCGCGTATAGCACATTCGCATCCATACATAGAAAAAAAGCGAAGCTTTGATTAATCCCTCTAATTGCCACCTTCTTTCTCCATTTCTCCTTTTATTTACATAAACTATCCTGCATACAACTATATATATATATATATATCGCGAGTTTCTCTACACTCGCAGTTGGACAACCGGAGCGCATATGCTATACGTCAGCACTAAGCGTGCGCATGCACACATCCTTGTTATCGGATCACTGTATATATACATCCAAGGCTGTGTATATGTATAATGCACAGCGCGTGGATATACATGCTTGGATTTTCGCGAGTTGAACGACCCGAGCTGTAAACAATATAATTATGATTATATATGCGGTTCCCGGAGGCTTCTGTTTCCTTTTTTCCCAGGTGTAACTGACCAGTCTTTATATTATTGCGTGTGTGTGTGTGTGTGTGTGTGTACATTGATGTGAGGTGAACAGAGGTGGAGAAAAGTTATGTGATTGAGGAAGTAGTGTAATATGTATATAGAAGTATGGAAATATGCAGCATGTATTTTGTTTTCCCTATATAGTTTCTTTTTTAACGATTATATATACAGTTCATTTTTATTTTAACGGTTTATATAGATTCCAATTTTCATAAATATTATAACATTGTGGATATTTTTCAAATTATGGTATGAATTTCATAAAAATATTTATCAGATTGAAAAATCGCTGCGTTTAAGAATGCGAGCATGGAATAAATGTTCAATTTAAAAGAAGTTTAAGAAATGAATATTTTTATCAGTCATAGAAGATATGTGCACACGATACATTCAAAGTAAAACAATCTAAATTTAAATGTTGTAAGAAACTTTCTCGCTACATATTTGAAAAATACTGACAGTTGAAACAAAAAACTCGCAGAGGTCATAAAACCTTTCATGATAATATAACAAAGTACCTACAAACTATAATAGTAATTCAACGTTCGCTTAAACTTCTCAATAAACGCAAAATATATACATAACATTGTCATCTCCCAAAACCTAAAAAACAGAATTCCAGTAATTTAACGGTACACTTGCAACACGATTTTATACGCTAGAAAAGCGAGCCTTATTTCGGTTCGGTCCTTTCGCGTCTTCCTTCTTTCTTCTTCTTCTTCTTCCTTTCTCACCAAGCGCAATTACACTGCACCAACACGTATACGGCTCTGTACAAATACAACAAAACATAGCCTCCCGCTTATTTCTCGAAACACTCGCTCTCTCTCTCTCGTCCCCCTTTCGTCCCGTCGGGATATTAATATATTATTTAAGGTGAAAAAATTGAGCGAGCGCAGAGCTTTACTAGCGCGACGAATCGACTTGCCGATAAATTTCGTGAGCTGCTCGCGGGAAATTGAAAGGACTGTGTATATATATATATATATATATATATGTGTGTGTGTGTGTGTGTGTGTCTCCGATTTTGACGAATGGCTAAGGTTGCTCAAGGACACTTGAACCCCGTCGTGGGTGAAGAAGTTTTGAGTGGTTTATATGCGCGTTATTATATATTGACGTGGAAAAAGAACGTCGGCGAAAGTTAAGTTGGAAAAATTATTATATTCTTTTTGTCTTGTTGCTAAGTGTGATTCAGGAATGAGTCAGTTTTAAATGATATATTATACGTATACGTTTGAAATTGTTTTAATTGATGTGAAATTGAATACGTTCTCTGTTGAAAATTTCCAGTTTCAAAATGAATGTATATTAAAATAATTATAATATGCGGTGTTAAGTATGTAGATAAATATTAAATATGAGTGAAGTATTTTGAAAGTGTTTAAACTCTACGATTTTTAGATAATATTTTTAATAGAATATTTTGAATAAGACATACATTTATTATCATTACCAACCAACACAATAGAATATAATATGTAAAACATTTTTAACAACCTTTAGTATACAAAAACATATTTATTCGTCTACTTCGTTCGTAACAATTTTTGTGAGAAAAAAAATAAGCTCATAAAACACGTTACGACGAATACTCGTAATAGCACATTTTTTAACCAAACAATCCAATAAAATATAAGGGATTATTATACTACACATAAAAGACTAGCGAGTTCCGTAAATACCGCGCTATAAGTGAACACATCTACTATACACACACTTCACGCGATTTCATCCATTCAACGCCCTGTTGAATAATCCGTATAGTCGCCGAGGCCACCCTCGTCTCGGTCCTTCTTCCATTCAATTACCCCCGAAAAGTCGCTCGGGTGCAGAGAAGACTCCTTATACACGTCCATATATATACAACGTATAACATCAAAACGAAGGGAAATCAACAACACCGGAGCTTCTGATTTCCGTTCGCTCGTCGCGCGTATATATGGCCAGAAACTAAGCTAATTGTTATGACTTTTGTGTTTAGTAAATTTGACACGTGTAGTGCGTACCGAGATGTTGTAAGAATTAGTGGGTTTGTCTTTTGAAATTTATAAACGTTTTTTTTTCTTTTAGAAGAAAGATGTATTTTTAATTTTTTAATTATTGATAAAGAAGATTTTTTATTTTACACTTATATATAATTAATGTTTGGAGAAACAACTTCCTTGTTGATTTCGTAGATCACTATATAGAGCTGTGCTATTGTTCCTATATTTTAATTATCGTTATATTTATATATATTTATCATTTTACAACTATAACCAACCGATTTAATAATATATTCAACACTTTTTATATAACGGTGTTTGTAAAACATGAAAAAATATTTTTACAAAGCATCCCAAAACACACTTTGATATATATCAAAATCAAAACTGTATAACACGGAAACGTCCAGTATAAAACAGCTGCGCTATATACATGTTGACAGGCGTATAAAGAAAACCTTAATTTATGACATTATTGAGTACGTGACTAATTTGAAAAATATTAAGAGCTTCAGTTATCCATTTTTGCACGGAATTATCTGAGCCAGCTTAAGATAACTTCATATCGACAGAAATGCGCATGTTACTGATTCGCCAGCGCCGAAATATCCAAGTGAGATATTCGGCATTTAGCCTTGGCCGAGGTTTAAACAATATGTCCATCGAGACGGAAAATTTTCAAGAGATTTTTTTATTCTTATTCAACGAAATATGCCGATAAGCGTCTTTGTCTTGAATTGATTAAAAATGTTGTTTTGCGCAAATGTATAGCCTTGCGCTGCTAAATTATTTCATTAAATCGTCTTACGTACATTTTTTTATTTTTGATGAATCAATTTTTCATCCCCACATAAAATTGCGTACTCCCAACTTCTTTCTTATTAAAAGTGCATGCAGTAAATTTAAAAGCAAAAAACTATATTTCGTATGTATAGAAACAATAATATCCTGCGTACGACATTTCTACAAAACGCAGAATACCGCCCAGCTGAACAAACCATAAAACAAGAGCTTTAAATAACACATCATAATCAATTCCGCTAGGAAAATATTATACGAGTATAGTCAGCGCACCCAGGCGTGATTTTATTTGCTGGCAAATATTTACCTTTGAAATTTCTCTCTCGGGTGCAATCTTCCCAAAATGAATTTTAAGTACGCGCATATATATAGGAACCGGCCATTTTGTATTCGTACCGTCTCTCCGCACGCGTCGGCAGCTCCGTTTGTTATAGACAGGGTCGATCGTTCACACTTAACGTCACGCAGACTGAAGTGACTTCGGTTTAGGGGTTGTTTAAAGGGAGAAAGACGTACGCGACGTTAAGGTTTCTTTCTTTTTTTATACCCATCTTCCCCATTTTTGCTATAGTTATAAAAAAAAATAATACTACGAAATTGTTCGTACCTATATACAAAACAAAAATCAAATCGATCTATATATACACTTTGATGATAAAATAACACATCTACATTAAAAAATTCTAATCAACACAACAAACACTATAAGCATAAAAAAAGTACTATATATATATATTATATATACACCCACTCGACGCAACGCTCGACAATCGTAATAAAAAAGAAAAACAAAAAAACAGCCCCCGCACACGCGCGCGCGCGTCACCGTTTACTCGCGTAATCCCTATACGAAAATATATATATATCCCACCCGCGTCCTATCCCCATTAACTAACAACCCCCGTTCTGCGATTCTCCCTTGTCCTACTCTCCTCCAAGATGCAGCAATGCTACATATACACTAATATACGCATATATATATACTTCGTCCCTAAAAAAAAAAGGAGAAAAATCTTGCTTGGGGAGGTTTTGTCGACACGTGTCGGAGCGTACGCGACACTTTCGCCCTTATATACGTATATATATATATATATATGAAGCGAAGGGTCTCCTATACGCTCTGTTACACTAATTGTTAGTTGTACGCCCTCGGATTTAAAGGACGACGAGGTTTGTTTCTATGGCTGCTTCGACTTTGCTGCTTTATTACGCGTGCGTTACGCAAAGAAAGACGTTGATTTTGTGTGTGTGTGTGTGTGTATAGAGTGTGGAAGCTTTGAGTTAGCGGCGTTTAACGTGTAAGGTGGGTTCTGCGTGATTTGGCGAGCAGTCGCGTAGAAGTAAGCAAGGTTTGATTGGTTAAATTTAGGGGTTGATGAGGTGGTTGTAGCGGATGGAGAAGGTTCGATGGTTCTTTGAGTTTCTGTGTTCTTTTGATTAGATTAGAAGTATTTACAGCTATGCGTGAGAATATAAATCTAGTATATTTGAGATAATATTTTTCAAAACAATTATATCTTCGTTTTTCGTACAATAGAAAAACAAAAATTTTCATAATAATTACACTTATTTAAAACATTATCAGAATATTAAATAATTGTAAAATATGAAACTAAAATGTCGTATAAATATATAATTTAGCAAACTTTTCATGAATATTTTTTACCATAGAAATATTACACTCATATACGTCTCCACACCCGATATATATCCCCGGGATTTAACTCGTATCAACAGCTATGACGCGCGCATGCAGCGCTTATATATACTATATACACGCTTATAGCAAAAAAAGAGCTAACCTCATACATCGTATATACAATACCGGCACACGTGTATTTACACTGTGCTAAAACACGGTACGTATATACGCGTATGATTTGCGAAGCCTCGACGCGTGCTCCGAATATAATGTTTTTTTTTTGTTTTTTATTCTTTTTCAAGTGTGATGATGTCTATGCGCGTCTGCTACATATGTATGTTATATTCTCGATTTTTTTCCCACCCGCATCGTTGTTGTTATTTTACTTTTGCTGCAAATGCCTACGCGCGTTCGAGCTTTTTTCCGCGGATTTGCGTACACGCGTTGCTCGTGTTTACCGCAGTTGCGAGAGCTTTTTTTTTATCTCTCCCTTTGCATGCGTGTGTTCCATTGCGATCGTGAGTATGAAAAAATAGATACGACTGATTTTGAAGTGTGCGGGATTGGATGTACCGGGTTGAGGGGGATGGTTCGAACGATGTACCTTGCTTTTTTTTTTAACGAGCAATGGGGAGGAAAAATGTGTATATGGAATCTTTATTTTTTTTTTCGATTAATTTCAGTTCTGTATGCAGTTTTTGAAGTCTACGTATCGACGCTTTTATATAGATGTAAAATAATTCTGTAGAGAAAAATCAACAGTGACTATGTATTGTATACGAAATTGATGTCTATTTTTAAAAACTGTATGAAATATCTGTCGATCGTAAAGTAACAATTGATATAAGCTAAACAAGTTTATAAGAATATAAATATTAAATATACGTATATTTTACTATTATACCAATCTGAAAATATTATCTAAGTTCAAATATTTACGAAACTAAAAATATTATCCAAAGTCTCAGAGTTATTAGAAGCGGTTAGTTTAAATATAAATTTTCTTGGCAGATATATATCTGATGAAATACGTCATCGCAGGCGCGCGATTCTCGGAACTCTGCGTACACAGCTTTCCACGCTTCCAGACGGCGTGGCGAACATGATCGGAAGCGTTGACCCTCTTATATATATATACATATTTTCCAGGGAGCTGTTGGAAACTCGTTAATGAGTTAATGTATCAGTCTATTTCATGGGTTTTTAAAGGCTATATAACGAAAAGTTTATAACTGTATTCAAATATATTATCATAAATAAAAAGAGTAAATATACAATGTATATTTACTATATGGAATAAATGAATTGGCACAATTAAAGTTCTAATATTTTTAAGATTAAAAAATCATCTTCAAAGATTTCTTTCGTATATAATCACATTACGTGTTGAACTACGATGAAAAACAGTACATTTATCTTATACAAAAACTTACTTGCTAGCTTTCAAAGTTACAAAAAAATATTAAATATCAAAATTTGTAAAAATAAAAATATATTAATATACGCAAAACTAAACTACACACCACGAAAATAAAACTTTTTGAACAACAAATCCTCGGTTATAATGTATTCACATTTTTCGCTGCGAACCCCATTTCGCTGACCTATCGCTTAAAAGTGGAACACAGAAATGATTGCAAGGCTGCAGAAACTTTAAACAAAAGAAGAGTTAGCAGAGAAAAAAGAACAACGAGGTGCGAGTAAACGCGCAGAGAGAGAAAGAGAGAGAAAAAAAAAAGAACGAACGAGAGAAAGCGCGTATATGCACACACATACAACGTATACGAGAATTCGTAGCCAGTACAGAGTTCTGCTAGTGTTTTACACACGAATGTTACTTACGCCTGCTGCCTCGACGTACTTATTATACATTACACTCACGCCGTGGTTACATTGTTACATGTTACTTTACTTACAATGTTGCACGCATATGCGACGCGAGCAGCGACACAAACAGCGAAAGACTCGTGAAACCTTACACGCCTTTTATCGGATTACCACTCGCGCTGCGCTTGAATACTCGGCAATTTTTCGTTCTCAGCTCTCTCTTTCTCTCTCTTTCTCCTGCGGTATAATACTTATTTCGATTTGGCAGCTATGCATACGATATATATGTTTTGGCATATACATGGTTCTTTATTTTAAATTTGTAAGTTGAGAGAATTGTTGATTTGAAATTAGCCGAGTGATTTGTTGAGGTTTGAGATATTGGAACCCGATAGACGAGCGATATATATATAATGTTTTAGATACTTTTTTAGTTTACGAGTCAAGATTGTTGTATGATCTTTGAGAATTTGAAAGAAAGGACATTTTTAGAAAGTTAAATTTAAATGGTAGAAATTGTCTTTTTGTAATAATCAAAATTCCTTGCAATTTAATCATTGAAAAATTTTCGTATTTTATATAACGATTGTTTTACATTCATCATATTTTTAGTATTTTCCAATACGCATCTTTAGTACATAAATTATGCACTTTTTAAAATCAATAAATTATAACGGACATACAAAGAAAAAGGATTGCGTGCCATACAAATTATAATCTCGAAAAGTATGACTTCTCCCAAAAAAAACTGACATTCACTTCTCTCATACCGAAAAACCTTTTAATCCTTATAAATCATTTCGCGCCACCACTTCAACCGAACGCTAATGATTTTCTTCCCAGCACAATGACCCCTCGACGTCAACTAATAAATAAAAGCATCGCCATTACATTCACCCAACATTCACTTCCCATCAATTAAAACAAATTAGAGAGAGAGAGAGAGAGAGAAATGGTCTCTTTATCTTGTCACACCCATACAATCAGATATCGTTTTTCGCCCGTACGACCGTAACTCATTCACCCCTCCCAACAACAAAATAAAAAAAAAGAGAATCCATCGTATACAAAAGCTCTATACTACTGCGTCCGCGCGCGACGAAACGAGCAATACACGCAGTCGTACGTTCGTTCGTTCACTCGCGCGCAGGGTACTTATATATAAGAGAGAGAGAGAGAGAGAGAGAGACGCGTAAACTCGTCGGGATATGCGGGGACACGCATCGCTATGCTAATAATTTCGAGCGCTGCTCTCTTTCGCCCCATAGAAAAAAAAGGCCTTAGCTTGTCACGGCCATGGGTCACAGGGTTATTGGGTGCAATCGTATAGTGAGAGAGAGAGAGAGACGATGACGACGACCGTTGAGTATATATATAGTGACGATGAGACGCGACGCTATAGGCTTTGTTCGGGTTCTCTATACACTCGCGAAACAGATTCGGAGGCGAGAGAGAGAGAGAGAAGGAGAAGAAGAGGATAGAGTGTCGATAAGGCCGTGACCCGAATTTATGGCGTGCGCAAGTTACGACGTACGTTGCGTGATGGAGAGATAAGGAACGTAGAGGTACTTGGCCCGAGCGCGCGCGGATGCTAATTTGATTGCAGATGTTCGTTAAGGGGAAACAAAACTATAGTATTGTCGTTGAGTGTATATTCGTTCGGCGGATATATATAGGTATATTGTATATATTTATTTTGTAAAATTTAATCGTAAAAATTGGTTTTGATCGATTTTGAAATTAATTATAAAATTTTTACAATATATAAACATATGATAATATTTATTTTATTTGCTTTATATGAAACTTGTGCTAATATAAACTATAGAAACGATACAATCTTACATACCCAGAAGATGATTTAACTTCTATTTGTATTAGCGAACTCTGCAAATAAAATAAATCGAAGATGTAACAACATAAACTGCCGATCACACCCTTTGTATATTCTCATTAATCCAAATACCCCAAGTATATATATATAAAAACATCAAAAGAATAGTGCGAAGAATATGCTCGGTTGGCCATGAAAGAGTTTGATTACTCGTCGAGCAAATGATAGCATATAGAAACAAAGTTTTCCCAAATCGCTCATCATCGTCGCACTTATTCACAAGCCTTGTCATTACTGACTCACTCCATCATCTGGATTACATCTCAGCTTGCGCGCGCATAAAACTTTCATCTCCTATATATACTGTCAACTTATGACACATGAATGTCCCATTACGAATATCTCATATTATGTTCTAGCGAAGTCTAATAAGAAGAAGAAGACGGGAGCGTTAATATGCGACATCCTGAGATTACTTTCTTCTAGCTTACGTTTATATGTATATACATGTTATACGAGATTTTGGTAATTGATTATGTTTATGATGTAACCGATAATATAATGTATGTAACGTTCAGCGTAGATATATATATATAAAATAAATATCAGAAATTTATCAAAAAACTAATTCATTCATTTATATATGTTTATATATGTATAATTTATTCTGATACTTGGCCTTCTCGTTATTCATGAAACTCTATATGCGTTCATTGTAACATAGTTGTAAAAAATAAACAAAAGAATTAATTTCATGTTCTTTCGAGAACTTAAAGATGAAAATTCTAAAATAACTTTTTCCTACATAAATATACATTTCAACCAATGCACACACTTTATATGTAATAAATGAAATTCACAAAGAAATCCCAACGACATCAATACGCACACATCACAGACGCCGATACTCCGAAAAACTCCAATATGGCTCCTATACACCCGCACGTCGGTATACAGAGACAAACCGCGTCATGCCGCCATTTACACCCGGTCTCGCGTGTTCACCGTAAATCTGATTTATATACGTTATACATCTATACATAGATTCCGTATATACCACCGCCGCACAGGGCGAATGTCACAAAAGAACTTCGCGAGAAGCAGAGAGAGAGAGAGAGAGACAAAGCAGGGAAAACAGAGAAAAACGACGCGATGCGATGTATATCGCGCGATGTGCGCGTCGATCGTGACCGTCTCAATGCTCGCTTGTCGAGGCGCGAGCTCGCAACGATTCGTCGGCTTAGCACGTCGCACGCGAGAAAGAGAGAATGTGCGTGTGTGTGTCGTTGGGTTCGGTCTGTCCTGTGTCTATCAATCGGTTATGGGATGATGTATGTATGGGGTTTCGAACGTATATACGGTTCTCATGATCCGGGGGTCACCTATATATACAGACAATATTCGCGCCCTCGAGGGTTTGTATATATATGGAAAGGAACATACGGACGTTGTGTGTCTGTGTGTGATAGTCGTTAGCTGTGATTTCAAAGCTATAATTGGGATGGTTGGTAATTGAGTGCGGGGATTGCTGGGAAGTGATTTAGCTGTGTGTTGAGCAGAACGGGACACTAATTGTTGAGGAAATTTTCTTTGCGAGTAAATTATAATAAATTATAAAAAGTTTGGTATGATATTAATTTTTACATATATTTATCGTAGCGAGAAGAAGACCTCGATGATGAGACCACATAAATTTTTTTTTTGCAATTAAGTAAACATTCCACTATTCGTAAATCGTAAATAAATAAATAAATGTAATAAGCATATTTTGAAAGTCTTTTCTCCATTCAGCGCCGTAACAACAACCTTTTCTCTAATTTACGCACGTGCTCAATTTAAAAGTCAACCGCAACCAAAACAACCCAACAAAACACCAAACCGCTGAAATTCTTGACTTTCGCTACTCTTGCGACCGAAAATTTTCTTAAAAACCAACATATCACCCACGCAAACAACTCCTTTTCTTTACACAAAAGTAAATAATAACACTGCGCACAGACGCACCGATATATAAACACAAAAGGCATACGCGAAACCTCGCAAAACTATTTTTCCCACGTGCGCACGCGTGAAAACAACGTCACATCATGCATATTCAATCAGCTATACTCGCTCACTCCCCCGTGCACAGTCCGCGTTCCGGTTGTCCAGTGAAGACGTCACCCAAGGGAGACTGAGAGCAGTATAGGCTACGCCCATTCCAACACATATAATAAGGCCCAAAATGCAAGAGCACGCGAGTCTAACAGTAATGGTGGTGGGAAGGTATAAGTGAGAGGGAGAGGATGATGAATCGGGGCCAAGCCCCCGTTGCTACTGTCCGCTCGCGTGTAGAGGCCTTTTGTCCAATGTTACGTGCCTCTTTTTGCAGACCGAGCTATGGCGGCGGTGTTGGTGCGAGGAAAAAGAGTGGGATGGACGATATTTGATGGAGCACAATGGGAGCGTAAACAGATGGAATATAATTGGAGGTTTTGTGTGATATGATAATTGGATGTTTGGGTACATGTCAGAACAGTCGAATATATACAGTTAGGTGGGTGGAGTTGAGATGGAGCTGGTGGCGGCATTGATTTAAGGATGTTGAGGTAGTGCAGTGATATTTAAATGAAAAGAAAACAGAAATTTATTTTTTGTCGTAATTAGGGTTCAGTTTGGTCAATATAGTTCACGGAGGTGTTTATAATAAATACAATTTTTCTGAGTTTTGATAATGTTGTAATATACTCAGTTGAAAATGACAGCAAGGTAACACAAGTTTTATGTATAAAAAAATACGGAATTATCAATGTACTTGTTGGTATAATTAAAATTTTAAAGTGTTTCTACGTAAGCTGATGTAAATTAGTCATTTACCTTAACTATAAATAAACTATTTCGTTAAATATTTTATATAGCTGAAATATCGTTAAATATTTTATATAGCTGAAATATCGTTAATTTTTTTAACATTCGAATAGCGATATTCGTTAGCTATAAATTAACCATCATATCTGATTAAGTGTTCGTTAAGCTTTAATTTAAAAAGCTATACTGAGTGACAAATAGACATCGTCATCGGCTACCCTCAACTCGTACTCATTTGATATGTTGCAAGATCTACAGTTAACAAACTACGGAGCGCACCATCTATACTCTGCAATCGGCTACTCAAAACACCAAACGTTCGAATTCTATGTGTTCTAACACGTAGAGGCACAAAACTAGATCTTAATAAAATTTTTTAACGATATTCTGAAAATTAGATGATTTATAGCTAAAATATGGTTGAAATATTTGTCTAGCATAGTAATGAAAAATAAATGAAAGTTATAACATACATTATGTTTTTATATTCCACACACAATTGGTGTAATATCGTTTGTAAAACTACACAAAACACACAATCTTTACCCATATACTTGTTTTTTTTTTCTTCGTGAACAATTGTTTATAGCATAAATTTTGTTCTTTTTGAAGTTTTGAAATTTACGATGTTATTAACTAAACTATGCAATCATTTTTATTGGCACTATAATTATAAACTAGCATATTGTATATACCCATAGGCCTTTTTAAACCTAGTGTGAAGTTTCCAGCATCCATTTACATCCATTTCCAACATCCATTACACCGTACAAACAATAATTTACAGGTAAATGAAAATTCCACTGTATTATGCGTATAAAGAATGTCAAGATTTGTAAAAAGACAATAAAACCAAAATTTCTTCGAACCCGCAGCCTTAATTCTTCCACAACAAACCCGCAGGATATCCTATTAAAATTGTATTAGTTCCGAAACCTCGATAACCTCAGGAAATTCCTTCGTTAAACCCCTAAAAACTCTCCATCTTTGACTCTCTTATTGAATACAGTCACGATCGACGCACGCGCACGCATTTCCCATGATTTCGCTCTGTATAGACACCTATACACCTACATATCGGCGTCGTCTAGTCTCGCGCGCGTGTCGCCTGAATGAGCGAAGGGATTTTTCTCACAGAGAATTTCCTACGATTTTTCCCGGTGGAAAAAAAAATAAGCACGCGCGTGAGTTGAATAATAAGCGGGTCGCGCGAATGCTATGCACTTGTTCGCTTGAAGAAATGCTATATATATATACACTGACATCTTTTGTGGGTCAAAGTTTTTCGCGTGCGTGCGTGCGTGCGTGCGAGGATGAGTAGAGAAGGTCAGGGTTGACTGTCACGTACACCAGTTGAACGAGCATTTTATGATGGTCGTTTGATTTTTCGGTTGTTCGATTTTTAAGCGGTTTTTCGGAATTTCTAGAGATAATGGTGCGATGGGATTTTTGTAGTCTTCGTCTTTTTTTAGGATGTGTATATGTTGCGGTCTTTTGGGGTACGTGGGAAACTGTGCTTTCACTATCTGGTGAGAGAAAAAAAATTTCCGTTTGAAAACTATACGGGTGGAGAAGAATGATTAGTTATTGTATACTTATACGTTTTGTATTAATTGGTGCATCGATTTATAAACCTGTTTGTTGATTTTAAAAAAATGACGTTTATCTTTACTGTGACCTATAGAACAACCATAAAGATAAGTTTAGAAAAAAAACTAACTAAATTATGGTCGTCGTCTTTGAAACAGCGAGGTCCAGTAAATTATTCCCAAGACGCTGTAGAACCTGTCTAGGATACGCAAAGCCGAAACATATGTTCGCATCTTCAAATTTTAAACTTTCCACTGCAACAGGTTCGCTTTTAATCTTTCACGTGAAAAGTTATGACTCACAAGTATTGTTTTAAAATTTTTGTAAAATTAAATTAAATTTATGTATGTTCTAAAATACTAATATCATAAAAATTACAGTGCAAAAATGAGCTGTAAGCTTTGCATTAATGAATCATTAGAAACATCGAAACTACAATGTATTTTGTTGATAAAAAATTCATGTTTATCACGCGATACAATCTTAATTTTTTAAAACAATGGTTTATCACTTATACATTATAAAATACTCATTCAGATTTTTACATCACTTATTTACGAATAAATTAGGTGAATCTAAAAAAATTCATAGAAAAAGTGATCAAACAACCACTACATTGCATAAATATCTTCAACTTCCTCACAAAAAGGGGTATACTTTTCTAATTGCTAGTACTTCCGAAAACCCTAAATTTTTCCAAATAAATTACAAACCCGGCAGCAAAGTGAAAAAAAATCGACTTCAAACACTTGTCACGACAGCAAGGTCGTAGACACCCCGCGAGCCACGCAATAAACTCACCTTCCCTACAATTAAAGAAACACATGTTCGCGTCCCGAAAATCATGCACCTCGCGCTGCTCTCTCTCTCTTTCTCTCTCTTTCTCTCTCTCTATCCATCTTCACCTGCGTACTCCACCTTCCTCATTCTCTATGACTCTCCCTTAGCCAAGTGCATTTTTAATAATGTCTTCGTCTTCCGAAAATTTTTCACCCCCCGGACACAGGTCATCGCGTCAAAGCCTATATACGACTTTTACTACGCTTTCGCTACAGGCGTCTATACTGCGCGCGCGCGCGAGCGCGCGAGAGAGTGAAAAACATGTGTTGGCCACATGCTCTGAGTTCGAGAAGAAATAATAAAAACCTGTACCCGCGCGTAGCGGGTCAACGTAGAGGGGAAGGAAAAACACATGTTTTCGCACCTCGACGCGAGAGATAGACAGGTAGGTATATAGGCGGATCTAACGTGAAACATGTGCTTCCTCGGCACGGGGGCCCGCATATAGCAACACGTGTTCCGGGGGACCGGACAACAGCTCGCTGTATATATACTTACACACGAGAGAGCTGAAGGTGCCGGCGGAAGAATATATGAGCGAGGAGAATGAGAGAGGATTTAGTGTGTAAACAGAATCGTTATAAAACCTAAGCTCGTAAGATTTAATTAAGACCCTGTGTATTAGATGAGTGAAAATTTTTAATTGCGTCTGGGGTTAGTCATTAAGTGTACCGAGATTAAGATAGTAGATTGTCTGAATGTTGTAAGGGTCATGATCATTACTAAGGTTTAACAATACTTTTGTACAAATAAAATACAACTATGGGAACGATGGGACGGGTCAACCCATAAATTAAAACAGACATCACATAATGTTTTCCAACGTTTCGCTGAACTTGGTTATCAGCCTCTTCAGAGAATCTGATATAAACAAGTTAAAACTGTATTAAAAGTTATTGTAGTAATAACTACATGGTCAAAATTAATGTGAGTAAATTAATTATACAGAAATTAAAAATTAAATACGAAGAATTTTGACTAGAATTAATACATCTTGTACCTTCTAAATATTTTAAAGAATTAAAATCCCTATAGAAATAGGGATATTTATGATAAGGAATATGTAATCATTTGTTATCTTTCAATACCTATGGTAGTATTTAAAGTCCACAAGAGTATTTTTACAGCTAAATAACAACCGATTTCTTTCATAAATTACATAAGGTAATCATAGGTAGTACTTGGACAAAATGAAAAATCAGACTGGTAGTTGGATAAAATTAAGAAGGCCATAAATTACTTAAATGTTTACAATGTGAATTCGAGTGTAATGTATATCATATTAATTACTTTGTGAAATCGGAAGTATACGAATTAATAATTTAAATTTTATTGAATTTAAAATATAAACTTTCCAAGTTATATTTACAAAACATGGATAGCTAAATATTGTCCAACTACAGACACATCTGAATTATCATAAAGCAATAGTTGGACCGTTCAATATTATTGTCCAAGTACTGGCTTCAAACGATGTCCAATAATTAAATTCTGTTAGACTTATTATGTCCAACTATTACGGTGTACTATATGTTTCTTAAATATTTATTTTATATTATCTAAGGAACGAATTTAAACGTTTTTTATTTGAAATCATTTTTAAAAAAATCTAAACTATTCAACAAAAATAAAAAACTATCAAAATAACTGTGCTTAGATTTTGAAATACGCATATCAATAAAAGGTCCGAAAAATCTGTCCAAGTACTACCTATTAAATATTAGAATTCATTTATTTAAGAAGATATTCTTAATCTGTTCAAATCATTGTGAATTCATGACACACAAATCGAATTAAAATTAAATGGTATACTTTAAAAGACATAAGATTTTAACGAAGGCAAATGAAAACACAGATAACCTAAGATAAGACTTATTCAAATGTTCAAAAATTAGTCGGATTACGAAGACCACTCGAAAAACCTACTGCTTGCTACACAGCTATACTTACTCACCTGATCAAGATTTCTAGTGCAACGAGACAACAACCATTCAAACGATCATCCTTACATTCGAAAAAGTAAATAAGTGATTTGGTAATCGCCACGTTCTTAACGGGAAACAAAAGTACTTTCTGAGCCCTTTTCATAACAACACAATGTTTGCTTTTCCATAGTGACCAGAATAGCTTTTGAGATTTTAATCAGACGAAATCCGTCTACCCTTATGCGAAAAATCAGGTAACCAAAACGGAATGTCACGAATAATCCAAAGGATGGTTCGAATTTTGGGAAAACCCAGATATTATGGGCCATCAAAATTTTACAACAGCTTTATTTCTTTCAAATTTTACACGTTTGAATGTTGTTTTTTAAATGATAAGGATTAAATCTATATGTAAGAAAGGCTTTTTAGAACAGTACATGTACACTTGATTTTGTTAGACCAACCACTAATCAATACATCAGAATTAACATACGTTGAATTCTCATAAAAAATCATTTTCATTTCATGTTTAAGAAGTTTACCATGATTATTATTACTGTAAGGATCTAAAATTTTAGATTTAGTATGGTTTTTCCAGACATTAAGAGAGGACAATATATTAAATTTTGGGAAATACCAGTTTCCAAACTGTAAGTCACTAATTAGAAATCTCAATAGATGTTATGGGTAAATTTCCAGGTACAAATACAAATACCTGACCCTAAATCACTGGCAAGCAATCAGAACATAAAATGCAAAATAAACAATATTACACATGATAAAGCGTCACACCGAATGATTTTCCACATATACTATCAGCAAGTGTGCGCTCATTAAGTATTCAAAGGGCGCGGAAGAGCCTGAGAAAAATTGTTTTTCCTGCTGGTGAGAACTACCACCAGCAGCCCCTGAGGAGACTGTTTATGACAGCCCATTGTCTTTTCTTGGACTGAGAAAGCCTTTTTCCTTTTGGGAAGATCCTGTGTGTGTGTGTGCGCCAACGCAAGTCGCACGCCTGCGCAAGGTCTTGGGAATCCCCAAAGCGCAGGTACAAGATAGAACCTGCGTGTGCCTATATACCTGCTGCGGTGGCAAGTGTATAGAGCGCTTGAGTTTTCAGCAAGAATAATGTTGGGAAATTGGATTACGATAAGGGTGGATTAAGTTAATCGGTGATTTTTTAGGTCATCTGACTTCTGTTTTCGTTACCCCTGAGTACCTAGTTGTATATGGTTCAAGGGTCGCGTAAGGTATTGTCATGAAGTAAGAAGATTATTATTTTCGAGGGTTGTACTTCTATAGATGTTTGGATTTGAAACAGTTGGGAATTTTGAAGAGCAGATACCATTAACGAGGTGTAATAAAAGTAAAAAGTGTTATTTGGAAGTACGTTGAACGGTTCAGTTTTATTGATTCACGTAACTTTATTAATACGGATTTTGGAATTAACACATAATTTAAATAATACTTAAGCCCTGGTGGAAATCCAAAACATTTTTTACCCAATAACTGACTATTTATTTTAGACTTGGCCATAAAATAGGCACTT
>JAWWEQ010012106.1:0-40410 GCA_035583055.1 Torymus tubicola | reverse complement strand
CTGAAAAAAATATAGTTAAATTCTACGAAAAATTACAAGAAAAAAAGTCTATGTAAGATATTTCGAAATTTGGCTTCTTTGGATATATTATTCAATTTTCTTAACGGCATTGTCTTAATTTTATATTCTTGTACCAATCGCTATTTATATATTTTACACATAGACTCATGAAAAAAAAAATCAACCAATATAGTCCCAACAAAATTGGAATAGAATATTTTATTTGGATTTGAAAAATTTTCGTAACAATACCTATATGTATGTTTTCATTTACACCAAAGCACCAATGATAAATATACAAACCATTAGATTATATCGATATCCGATAAGTATACGTCATTACCGAAATATTCCTAATTCCAGACGAACTTTAATCTTTTCTTGCAGATTCACCAATAACAATCAAACGTCGATCTGCACAGGAAACATGCTCTTGTAATATTCTGTGACACGCTATTATATTGTATAATACACATAAACTGTATCATGCCAATGCCGATCAGCGCATATTTCGGTCAAAAATGCAGAAAATGCTAAAATCACCAACTTTGACCCTCTGCCACTAAAAAACTAGAAGTGAAAAAAATCTGAAAAAATTCAAGATAACATATGGGATGGTTACGAAGCGATTTAGGTGATTTTAAAAGAAAAAAAATTTTTGACCTCTCGATTCTGCCCATATATATAGATATATATAAAAGTGTGATGGAATAGTTGTCGTTTTGGGTTGATTTTAACAACATTTTTTTTTACTTAAAGTTAGATTAGTTATTATATTACTAGCCTCTGTATATATTTATTAACAAAGATCAATCACTTACATTGTTTTGTATCACTTGTCAGTTATATGCCAGTTTATTGAAAATTATTTATTTATTTATTCCTTTTCGTTGTATATTATATATATATAATATCATTATATTATGATATATATGACATTTCAAACATACAATTATATATATTATTGATTGCGTTATACAATATTTTTTTTTAATCTACCATTATGCGTAGTTATTTGTAAGATATAAATTAATCGTATAATTTAATATTTTGATTAGAAGCAAATTAATCCTTAAAGGCTTGGTCGGATCAATGAAACAATGATAGTAATCTAATGTTTGGAGGTTACGTGATATCTATATATGCAAGATTGATAATGCCAATATCAGACAGATAAAATTGACGCGTCTATATACGCTTTATCATTAAATCATAAGTTGTAAATGAATTTTTGTAAATATGTCTGTGACTAGGTGTGAATCAAATATCTACATTAGGTGTCCAAAATGTTCCGAAACTGTCGAATAGTTGGTCGCAAAAAAATATTCGCTGAAAACACTAAACGGGAAAGATTTAAGATTTTGAAAAAGCGCCAAATTTACGTTCAGATATATATACTTATTCAGATATATATACTTATATATAGTGTTATTAACCAGTTTAACCGTTTCAGACGTGATTTAGTTAAAAAAAAAAACATTTTTCTAAATTCAATTGTTGATATAACAATTGCAAAATGATTTGGAATTGTAAAAATTTCTGTGACTCGTACAGAGCTTTATGTACTTATCCTAGTATGCTTGAAAGAGTTAAAAGCTTTTTGAGCGCAATGTATATTTTTTCCTATAAAAATGTGTTATAGCTTACTTCGGTAGTGATTTTATAGTATATTCTCTTTAGTAAAAAAGAAAAACATCAACATTATAATTAGATATTTAGAAAAAAAATTCCTTGACACGTTGTAAATTTAGGAAAGGACTAAAAAAGAGCATGATCAAAACGATTTTCTTCTTATAAGTAAAATTTGAATGTAAAAAGAACCAAACTATTTGTTACCGATATACCTAACAATAATAATCCCTATACACAACAATTCCATTTTTTTACATACACGCGGAAACCGTACCGCGTTCTTCAAGTTATCAACATATATCAACTGCCGCAGATACCTTGCGCAACGCTCTATATAATCACTTATTCGCACTTTGTAAGTACATATAAACGCATATGGATGCACACGTATACACGATGCGCCGCGCATCCAAGGAAATTGCAAATTTTACAAATCGATCGACGCGAACTCACGCTCGAAAGATCGCGCTGCAGCCTATAATAAAAGCGTGCGAGCTGATCGCCTTACGTGATCGATTCAGATCCCTCTCGTGAAATATTTCTCTCGCGTTTGCGCGAGCTTCTATATATACATATATGCATGCACAATAACACTATGGTAAAATTGCGTAACGACGTACACATTCATCGATCGCGATTTCGAAAAGTCTTGACCCCTAAGTACTATATATATATATGTATACGTGAATTGCGCAAGTATATAGAGAAGCTACCGCGACAGATAGAGTGAGAGCAAAAGCAAGAGAGAGAGAGAGAGAGAGGGAATCATTACCTGTACTGTAATGGCGAAGGTGCGTTGCTATTTCGATTTTTCGAAATATATAGATATATACATGTAGACGAACGCGTGTATATACGCAGGTTATTACGGTATATATAACGTCGGGGCAAATTGTCTATGGTGTATACGTATATATATACGTTTATTATGTATGTATACGCGAACGCGTAATCTGATTTACAAGAGTTATATATAGGCAGATGAGTATATACTGGTATATGGACGGGCGAGACGAAGACCGATGGCGCGGTGTGATTTATAATATTGGAACAATTATTTATTTGCCTCATAAGGAGGATATAGTGTGCGAGTACTGTATGTCGAGGCTGAGAAAGTTGTTACCCTGCGTGTGCACTTACTTAAGTCAGGTTATATGGATAGACGATTGGGTTTTTGGATGTATGATGTGGTCCGCTTCGATGTATTGGATATTATCGTTGGTTTTACGAATGTGTAAGAGTGAATATGTTCAAATAATAACGCCGCGCTTTTCTATACACACACGCGCACAGTGTTTTACGCAAGAGAGCAAAGAGATTTTTCGTCGATAAATTGCTATATATTGGATTTTTGCGTAGTACATAGCTATATACGTTGGAATTAAATTTATCATCTTCCTTACAAAACTAGATTACATGGTTGTTATATAACCGCCAAATTAAAAGTGTATATATACTAAATGGAAGATCGCATTGCACTATTAAGCAGATATATATATTAAATCACGGAAATTCGAGGTATTCAGTTAGCTTGGCAAATTGTATGGTAATTTAAGAGTCCATAAAATTTTATCCGTCGTAAAGGCGAACCATCCTCATTTCGATATATTCTTGCCGATTACGAAGTGGCTGATTTACAAAAACAGAAAGAAAAAAAAGAAAAATAACGTGTTTATTACACATAGAGCTATAAAATATCGCAGTATAATATGATATCCTCAATACTGATTTATCCAAATGTTCAAACCGCATAAAATGTTCGATATCGCATTGAACCCTTTTCATATATATAATTTAGGTGTACAACATTTCTGACTGCTACATATTCTATATTTACCAAATGTTTTTTCTTTTTTTTTGCAAAACGCCTATAGATTTATTTACCAACCCGATATATACGCCATGAAACCAGGAACTGATATTAAGTATATATACGTATCATACCCTATATATACACACATAATAAAAATGTGTCTTCGACCTTGCTTTGTCTTAAGTTTACATTATACCGCGCTATAGTTCATACCTCACTCACGATTAATCACTCGATATTACATATCAAACGATCAGATTTTATTTATATAACTCATAATAATCAATATATAATCCAGGGAAAAAAAGTATATCAAATGCGACAATTAACTTTTCTAGAACTAATATATATATAATAATGAATTTCCGCTGTACTTTTGTACATATTACAAGTGTACACGTCATTTTTTTCCCCTATATACATATTACGTAATGTGCACTCGATAAAGGTATTATCATCGGTGTGTGTATATATAGGGCTTGCGTAAAATCCTCCTCCTCGAAGCTTTCACCCATTAGCTGCATCATCTGCACTGTAGATATATACATGTATAGTTGGTCCCGTGTGGTATTATAATATGCAAAGGAGCTATATACACGAGAACGCGAATTCCAAGCGCGCTTGATCTATGGAAATCTCATTTTCGAAGCAGAGCAGGTCGAGGCAGCGCCGCATTGTAATCGTATAGTGTGTGTGTATATATCAGTCAGTAAGAGAGAAGTAGTCGTTCGCGGTTTTGGAATCCGCGGTACGCGCGGTGTGTATGTGTGTTACTGTATGTATAATATAGGAGATAAAAGTTGTTCACGATCGGTTGGTGTTTTGTTTTTTTTTTCTTGTTTTTCTTTTTCCGAATGGTTGGTAAAGATGAACAAGGTTGAAGGTAGTTGTACGTATGTCGAAGGGAATCGCGTCTTGGGTTGTAATATCATGTGCGGGTTTGTGAAGTGCAATTGGATTTTCAAAAGCTATATATATATATACTGTGCTAATGTTCTTGTAACACTTTAGCGCCTTGTATACGGTGGAATAAGGTTAAAATAAGGGTTTTAGGATAATTTTTAGATTGTTATCTACGGTGTCGTTCTTTATTCTTACTTTATTTGGATACATTATTCAATTTTCTTAACGACATTGTCTTAATTTGATATTCTTGTACCAATCGCTATTTATATATTTTACACATACACTTATAAAAAAAAATCAATCAATAGTCCCAACAACATTGGAATAGAATATTTTATTTTGATTTGAAAAGTTTTCGTAACAATACCTATATGTATGTTTTCATTTACTTCAAAGCACCAATGATAAATATACAAACCATTCGATTATATCGATATACGATAAGTATACGTCATTACCGAAATATTCCTAATTCCAGACTACCGCCAATAACAATCAAACGTCAATCTGCACAGGAAACACGCTCTTGTAATATTCTGTGACACGCTATTATATTGTATAATACACATAAAGTGTATCATGCCAATACCGATCAGCGCATATTTCAAATTAATGACATTCCGCGATTTCGCTAATTGATCGCGATTGCGCGTGCTATAATAACTTCTTGGAAATCTGGACGTACATATAGATATACATATATTGTAACGCTACTGCAGTTTCTTATCTTGACGCAATTAAAGCCGCGACTGTCGCGCAGGTGTTAGTTGTAAGATATACACTTACGGTGAATTTTTCCAAACGCGCCTATGTTGTCACGAGAAGTACAGGCGCACTTGAAATTCCTCACATATTTCTTCGTAATGTCATTATTATAAATTGTATATACATAGGCATGTTGAGATTTTCCGATGATCTTGATGTTGTTTTTTTTTTTTAGGTGTAGTAGTTTTATTGATTGTTTTCGCACATTTGATTTATTGGTACCTTATATTAATTTCGAAGGTCAAGAATATGTGATACAGTCACTGAGTACTTATTGAATGTTATATATTTATTAGAGTTTGTTAGGTAAGATTTAAACTATAAAAATTACAGCACAATATGTACTATATTGAAAAAAAAGGCTGTATACAGTAGCGATTCAAATCTAAATCGCTGTCTTTACAAAACTATTGAAATCATAACTCGTATACATACTTTACATGATTTTCATCCACATGCGCGGATTATTGGAAGGACATACTTTGAATTTTCCCATTTTTAAAAAGTATTTTCATTTCTTTGTTACACTAAAAATTATTATTTGAGAGATTTTACTGACGATATAATTGAACAAACCTCATTAACCGACATTTTTCGTTCAAAACAGTAAATGTGTTTGTGCGTTGTAAAACATTAGGTGTTGAAGAACTGTCTTTATTTTTTTTTTCAAATTAAAACTTATCAACATTGTAATAATTATTTTATTTCGTTTAAGATTTCAATTTTGATTTGATTTTTTTTTTAATTATAGGAATTCAAAGATGAATATAAAAAATACAAACTATTATGTGAAAATGTACAATAAAGCATTATTTTTAAGCGTTCGATACTCCTATTCTATTTGACAGTAAATTTGACAGTAATAACATTAATTTTATTATTTTTACTACTATAGAGCCTTTGAATAAAAGCATTTATTCCCCAGATTTTTTCTTTTTCAATCTATACACTAATCTCCCTAAAAACAAATGATGTCTATTGAAAAAGGAAAGGGAAAAGCGTTTTAATTACCTTTCGCAAAAAAAAATTTCCATACAATTCACCGTATTACTAAATTTTTATATTAACCATTTACATACCCAATTATCCGATTTATTCTGCACACATACCTCTTCCCCAACCAAACTCCAAAATTTACACTTACCAAAATTCCTTCTCCCACCACATACCACCCAACAACTCCCTAACAACTAAATTTTCAATTCAGCCTGTACATCCGCGTACATCCTTACATCTGTATACCTACATACCTATACGTCTATATACATCCCCATTATACCACACAACGACTCCGTGAGCGCGCGTGCGCACGTTGCTGTATCATCATACATACATATATATATACACCAGCTTGGGAAACACGCGGAAGATCGACGGTCGCAAGTCTCGTATATATATACCCGGTATATAACATCACGACTACATACGCGCGCGGGCTGCGCGAGCTGCCACCAATATAATCGAGGTTTCTTTATACACTATATAGCTGCAAAAAGATCACCGACATCCATTATTCTACCATCGTCGTCGTCGTCGTCGTCCCTTTCGAAACACGGGTTCGAAGATTCTCGGGTTGACCCCCCTCCCCCCTTTTTCGTACACACATACTTTTTGCATGCGCTACAACCACGCGATTTATTTTTAGATTTACGATCTGTATCGGTTCTATGTGTCTTCGAGCGATTGACGATTGGAATATATATATATGTAGCGTATATAACGATGGAGCGCGTCGGATTGATTTATGGCTGCACTTTCGTTGTTTTAAGCAATTGAATAGACTGCACGTGTAGAAGTATGTCTATATATATATATAGAGAGAGAGAGGTATTCGTTGAATGATATGAATCGAGATGAATTCAGAAGCGATTCACGTTGATGATGAGTTGGATTATCGCGTCGCTAAGACGCGCGTATAAACGGTTGTTTGACAAATTGGTATATATTAAGAGTGCAGCGAGAACTTATTGCACAATGATTACGATGTTTTTACCGGTTACGGTTTAAATGCGTATATTATTATGTATCTATATCACCGTCTATTTACGTTTATTTACCAGACAAAATTAAGTATATCTAAGTATTGGATTGTGCAATATTACAGGTACTTTGATTTTTACATATATTATTTCTGTAAAATTATATAAAATCTCGCATTGTTGCGTAACAATAACTGTCTTATTGTTTGTGACATAGTATAATGTATAATGGTATTTCACGTATATTGTGAGCTCTGACTATATAATATATTTTTACATATTTTCCGTAATATGATTCAATTAGACAACTAATTAGATGTAATTCCAAGGAGAGCAGGAGGCTTCCAGGATGTATTGAAAAATCAAGTTAGTATTATAGTAATAGAAAGCTGAAACGAAATTCTTCTATTTGAAAAAAAAAGTTTATGAAAAATTTGTATTCGTTTTAAAATCACACTAATAATACATTTGCAATAAATCATTCGATATTTCAAATTTTTGTCAATATTATGAAAATCACATAAGTGTCACAGACACTTATAAAGACACTTGAACGCCCTGTTTCCTATAAATTACAATCACACAAATTATCAAACCCTTACACCCCGATACACTCATGCTACTATCACATAACTGTTGTCCAACAATTATCTACTCTACACTCATTCCTCCCCATGTCATATCATAATCGCCTACACTTAATCCTTCTTATTCACCCTTGATTTTTTTTATCGCCATGCAAAGATTACCACCCTACACGCGTCAACTATATATACAAACACATATACATACCGATCAAACCCTTCACAAGCTACTCACTTGTAACCTACTTATCCAATCTCTCTCTCTCTCTCTTTCTCTCTCTACCTTTATACACAGCCACAACCGCTATATGAAATCTCGCCCTCTCCCTATAGACAATCAGCCATCTATAACTCTCGCTTATACATCCAGCAGCATTATCATAGAGTTTCGCAAATCTGTATACGAGGACGCGCGCGCGCAAGCGAATAATCCATATAGCTGTATATATACAGTTCACCAGGAAGCCGCATACAAAGCGCGCGCACGGGCTGTATATACTTATGCTGCTGCTGCTCCCCTTTCCCGCGAGAGAAGAAATCGTGCGGCAGAGCCCCGACATCTTTCGAAAGAAGAAGGATGCCCGAATCGTGCGCTCGCCCTCGCGCTAATAAATCCGTGTGGCTGTGTGTGTGTGTGGGTGTATGAGGTAAAGGCTACCGTGCGACGAAAATGTTGCGTCAGATGTATATAGGTGTATGTATAAGGAAAGTGTGTAGATGTGGGTTAGGTCGTTGATAGGGTTGAAGGGTCTCTTGGGTATGTGTATATATATATATATGTGTAATGTAGGTGGGAGAAGACGAATGGATGATGATACGCGGGATATATATCGAGTGAAAATTTACAGGTTCGGGTTGGATGGTGGTGGGACGTTTTTTTCTTTCTTTTGTTAGCGGGTGACGGGGTATCTTTAGTCGGTGATGTATATTGGTGATAGGTGGTGGTAATTGCACGGGGGAGTGGAAGATAAGAGAGAGAGAGAGTCAGTAAAATGTTGGGGAATAATATTTATGTGTGAAATTATTTTTTTTTTTATTTGCTTCATTTTTTTTTAAATGTAGAAAGAAATAATGTAATTTTTTCAGATTCCAAAAGTTTGTTTCATTATGGTACAAGCTTGCGTCGAACAAACCCATATTGGTTTTGGTGTTTAGTCAAAACAAAGAGTAAAGGATCTATCGTGTTTGTCACTTCCATCTCTAGAATTTATACTTATACATTGCAAGTTGATTACGTATATATAATAAAAAAGAATTTTGACTGATTTCAATTAAGTCTATAATCATTTATAAATTAAGGTTGAAGTAATATTTTATTCTGCATTATTGATTTTTAAAAATGTATTATCATGTTACACAGTTCAAATAGATATATTAGTGTTGGAAATTAATCCTGGGATTGTAATAAAATCATTGTTATCAGTCTACAATATACAAAATTATGTTTTCTGATTTTATTTTATATTTTATCAATTATTTTGATATATACACTTCAAGAAAATTTATTGTAAATTAATTTTAATAAAAAATCACACACATGCATTAAGTTAAGTATATTATGATGATGAGTATATCGAAAAGAAATAATATAAAGTATGATAAAATAAATTATTATCGTCTTAAATTAGCGTTCGAAAAACTCTTTAAATTATTTCAAAAGATTTCAAGAAGAGCAACTTACCCGTTCGAGTTCAACATAATAAATAATCCTGTTATTATTTATGGCATTTCAGTGCTGAGCTTTGAAATTGTAGTAAAAAGTGTGACGAAACACAGAAACCTTCTTGCCTCTCGTGCTTGTAAATACTAATAACTTTCCAGAATATTTTGCAGAAAATGAAGTCTTGCGAACTAGCAAATTTATTAAGAAACTATAGGCACGTAAAACTGAAAGTATGTACCGAAAAAGGTAAAAAAAAAATTACGGATACGAGACATCACGTGTGTGTTTCACTTTTGATATTTTTTACATTTTAACACAAACTTTTCTATGCTACTTGTTACATTGTTCTGCATACATGCGCTAATCATTGCATAACAAATCAAATTAAGCGACTGAATACATGACCAATGTTTCTGTTTTTATTTTGTTTTAAGCTTCGAGTACTAATTTTACTTATAAAATAATGAATATATTTCTATATTTTATAGTTTTAACATAAATTTCCTACACTAAAAATTCCAATATGGACATAAGTAACCATAATTTTAAGAGCAAAACTAAAAAAAATTTTTCGAAATAAGTTTAACGCTCATTGGTTAAAAATTAAAGTTAAATAAATCATCGTCGTTAAAAAAACGTATACAGTAAAAAAATAATAAAACATCACCGAATCCCTTCGCAATATAATTAACGACAACATTTTCAAATTACACAGTCAACGTGAACCCCAACGAATCTTCATTTTCTCAACATAAAACAACGCATTTCCTACGTATACATCAATACAAATCACTATAGTAACCGCTCGACAATTACAGTCTCACTATTTTTTTCGAAACGCCAAATCTGCGTAGCTAATTGAATTACCATTTCCCAACCTATACGTGTGTATGTATGTATGTGTGTGACGTTTCCACCTTGAAAAATCGACGCATGATGACGAAATCCCCCATACCCACATCTTCACTTTTTTTTCTCAATAACTTCGTTGCAAACTCGATATATATAAGCACCGAAGTTGAATTTCGAACCGTTGCACACATATATAAGAACGGTATATATATATATAGGTTTTCAATTATACACGTGGGTCATCGCCGTAAACCGTCGGGCGCGCAACGTTCGGCAATTTCTACGGAATGCCGCATGCACGCGGATGGCAAGAAAGGAAACGTGTAATGTCTTTGCGCGTTTTATGAATTAAGTTGTAAATCGCGTCTATTATATACCTATACGCGCGCGGGTCGCTCGTTCTTTATTTCTTTCGCCTCGTGGCGGTTGCGAGTAGGGTTCGCGAATGTTGCGCGGTTAATTATTGTTAATACTTAAATACACATTAATCAATTTGGAGTTTTTACGATATGTATAGCGAAGAATCGCCCGCTATGATTGATAATATGCTAATATAGAAAAGTATTAATCACGGTAGTTTGTAAGCGTATATAGATGTGTTAATTAGTAGCTTAAAAATTCATTTTAACATGTGGCTTTTTTAAAAAAGGCCCTTACATACATTACATATCACGTTGCAAATTGTAAATTAAAAGGCCTTAAATCTTCACCCCGACCTATCCATATATACATTTGGCAATATTTTATTTCGCTCGTGTTAAATAATTGATTTTTTTTTTACGAAATACCTTAATTACTATGCTTTTTTCTGCTTCTCTATGGTACCTATATATAATTATTTTGAAATAAAATTCGTCTATTTTTCAAAATGAGAAATTTCCATGGGAACGCCAATTTAGGGATGGAAAATAATTGCTTCACCGCGCGATTCGCGCTTATATTATACTTATACCTACCCGCTTATGCACTTGAATGGAAATATTAATCGCCTCGGTACATTGCAAGCAATATGTCAGACAATCTTTCAATGTATATAGATATACTCGCCTTTAGCACGATACGAATTAAGTTACAAAGATGAGGTAATTTTTCTTATATATATATACGTTTTTCTCGCGAGCTCTTAAGCCGCGTGTTTTTGATAAATCTCTTTCTTCCTTCATCAGATTATATACCCTCCCTTCTATATATGCATAATAAGAATAAATGTGTTTGTTGCTCTCACAACTCTTGCAAAAGTATATATACATAGACAATAGATAATTTTTCAATTCACCCCGTATACACTTGTTCTAATATAATGTTTACAATTATTGTAACATATTACGTATCATCCTTTTATATCCTTACATAATCCTACCTTATCTATTATTGACATTCAAAAAACCAATACACACGAATTCCCTAAAAATTTCGTAATTTTCAATTAGACCATCGCCCCTCGTAAACTTCTACATACATACACACACATATATATATATATGCATGTAACAACACTTACGACCGCATCATCATTTCATAATTATCCCCGCGCATCGTTTTGAAATTAATCGACACCGCGAATCTCTTCAAACGGCCTAATCCCGAAAATTCACACGGCACTCAGGTATACAAGCCGACGCGCGCGTTCTATCCGCATCGGTGCAAAATAATATCTAACCGATGCGCGCGTAAACTGCATCCTTTTAAAAAGCTTCGAAATCTTTCATAATCTCTCTCTCTCTCTCCCTCATATATACTAATTACTACGGCATTTTAAAATCATATAGCCATATATATATATATATATTGGCTATGAGAACGAACGCCGAAACCTCATCAATAATACAAACCCATCCTCCTCTTCTCCTCGAATTTCAATACACACACACAGCGCGGCGCGCGCTAGTGGAATCCGCGCGCGCGCGCTCGCCGTCGTAAAGTCGATTAACTTTACAAGCCCCGCGCGCGCGTTTACGTAACGCGCGGTGCAAGCGAGCGAGCTGTATGTCTGACCAATTAAACTAGCGAAACGCGAGTGAGTATATATATATATAGGTAGATGTCGAACTTTAACCGCGCGAACGAGGCACGCGAGAGTGTAAGTGTAGTACGGGACGAGGGTTATTACGACAGACACGTGTATATATATATATATATATAAGTTGATAAAGGTACATGTATATGGGTGGAAGTGGAATGTCGAATGAGATTTTTGGAATTGTAAGAGGTGGAATTTCGGTTTATGTCGGGTTAAAGGAGGTGATCTGTTATTCGAGTTGGAGTTGTTGGGGGTATATAATAGGTTGGTGAAGTATGTGAGGGAGTATAATGGTTCTATTAGTTTATAAATGGAGGATAGATAATAATTTATAGAAGGCGATGTATGAACGAAATTCTTACATAAAACAGTCTTTTTTTTACAGTGATAGAAAAAGTAACGAGCTCGTAATATTTCTTTTTTACAGTGCTCATTAATTTGCGATTGCTGAGATTTTTTTTAATAAGACTTGTAATGTGGCATTTGAGTTATACATTAAGGAGAATTTATCTAATTAAGTAAAAAAAATCGATTAGTCTTATCTGTTTATCCAATTTTTTTTTGATAAAATATCTTGTTGATCAATATCATTTTAACATATATATGTAATTGGTTATAATTATCACACCTATAATTTAGAAAACACTTTTTCCCTCCAGTCATTTAGTAAGAAATTTATATACTATGAATCACAATATATACACTGAAAATTATATAAAAATATTATGAATCAGAAGTAAATTAATGTAATGTACGTTATTTAACCATAAATTATACCACTGTTCTATTTTTAAGTTGTATTTAATTTTATTGTTATTAAATTTCTTATAGTTGAGAACAAATGTATGAGCAATAAAACTAAAGGAATCTAGATTCTTAATATTCTTAAAATGCATTTTGTAATGAGGGTACTTAACTAGAATTTCAGACACTTTTGAATAAGGTGTGAAAGTAACAACTTTCATATTAAGAAAGAAGAAATCAGATTAAATGTTTGTTCATGTAACTTTTTATTGTAAAAAGAAAAATTAACAATATTATTTCATAACCGATAGAAATAAGATTATCTCTAGATTTGACTATATAATAAGACCTTTATAGTTCTGCCTTTCATAGAAAATTAAAGGTTAATAATTTAAAATAAGGCTCTCCCGAGTAGCGGTCGTGCCTAAACATAAAAAGGGAGTGTATACTTTTAGGGAACAAATCATAACTAGAGTTAAAAGCGATTTTTTAAGCCTAAAACTGAAACTGAGTAGATCAAGAATTAACTCTTGCAGAGATATGAGTTACGCAATTCTAAAACTGTATATTGTTGAAAAAATGATGTACCTTTTATTGATTTTAACTCTGAAAATATTTACGTGACGAATACGAGGGAAAAATAGTATATTATGCACCTAGGGAGTAAAAGTAAAGAATGTCCCAGATCGCAGGTAAATACATAAATGTGATAAACATGCGATCTGGGCATTCTTTGTTTGCTTCCGTGGTGCATATACGATTTTTTTTTGCTTAGCAAGACCAAAAGTACAATTTTTACGATCGGGCGCCGAGAGGTTTGTTGAAAAATATTAGTTTTTCAAGACAATTATAAGTAATTAAAGATAGCATGAGAAATTGGTTAAAAATCTTCTGAAATCACTCTAAAAGAAGAATATTTTTTAATATTTTCTTACACAATTTCTTTGATTGCTTATAATATCGCGAACAATTAATCGTTTACAAAACAAACGCTTAGATTTAAGCTTTTCTTACCCTTTTACAATCTTTTTTGCTCGTTATTGTACCATAAACTCTTGTCACTTGATACATAATCAATAGACAAATCATATTTTATAAGAAATAACCGATGAAAGCTAATGACTTGTTATATACTATAGAATTTATTTATAGATGAAAAAAATCATTCCTTAAAATCCAGTTATAATCCGTTTATCAAAGATTATATTATTATGTATACGCTTCTTGTTATTATTAAACCAATCGCATACATGCAATGGCCAATAACAAACTTCTTATTTACTTATGTTTAACAACACCTTTTACATCCAACCCATATTACCAAGCAATAATGAATGCTTAATTACCTCTATACAAATCAACAGTAATTATTAGTCCCTATAAATATCTTAAACATCAATAACTCATGTAATTACCACAAAAACATTAACCGAAACTCACTAAAATAAACCCAACAATCTTCTACAACCAATATCCTGCTCCACATAATATCCGACATCCCATTCCCATTTCCAACACACATACACTAATATCCGCATTCTACCTTTTCCATTATACACATATAAACCGTGCGCAGTCCTTGGCAGTAACCCGCGATATAGATGACATAATGCTTAGAACGCAGTCCCATACAGCACGAGCAAAGTACGCGCGCCTCCTCATCCGTCTCTGCAACCAACTCACCTCCTCTCTCCGCACAATATCGGAACAAAGAAGAACCCGACGAGATAATTGGATTTCTCAGAACGCACGATATATATATGTATATTCTCTCGCGTATTACACATACTTACATACAGCGGCCCTTTTACGCTCGCTGATCACGCGCGTCACCACGCGCAATTGTTACCCTATAACCAGATGCATACATAACGTACTACATATATATCAATTATATACCTACCGGATGAATCCTCTCTCTCTCTCTCTCTCTCTCTCTCTCTTCTTGCGGTTTTACCCGCACGACGACGACGACAGCGATTATTGTTCTCGTTTACGTAATGACAGCTGTATACACAGCTGTATATATCGTGCGCATATACATGTATAAGTATATACCTGTTGCGCGCGTTCGACATTTCGGTGTTTCTCTTTTATATACACTCGCAGCGCATGATAGTGATTTAAGAGCCCTCCGCGCGTTTCTGCCATTGTTGTTATCTAACGCGTATACCACCACCACCACCACCCACGGCTAGATATATATATATGTAGAGATTTCATTATTGCGCAATCACGCGCGAAACCCTGTATATAGAAAGTGTATATACGGCCGCAGGAGATCGACTGAGCTTCCGAACGATCGTTTGGATTTTTTTTTTGTATTTTCATTGGAGGATTTTATATATATGTATACGGATGGGAGGTTGGACGTTGGGTATTACATCATGTATGGGGTATATAGAAATCATGATGTATCGAACGCGAGGTTATATAGCTGTAGTTTTTTGAAGTTCGGTTAATGCTCAGGGCGGTACTGGCCGCGTAATAATTTCACGTAAGATTTACTGCTCTGTACGGATGAGAGCTTTTGTATATATATATGTATATATATGAAGGTGTATTTGTGGTAGGTTGCGGTTGGTATTATAATAAATGATAATAAAAATGTCGCTTGGTTAATATTACGGTTTTAATTTTGTATATATAATAATTATGACCTACTAGAATCGGTACAGCATAAGTTTCTGCGTCACTTGTCGTATATAGATTCTTTGTGCCGATGAGTAGATTTGATCATAATTATAGCACGATTTCGAAACAAGTTGGTTCATTTACTATCCATTCTACTCATCGCTACAATGAATTCATTTTTATGTACAAATTTTTATCATCCGCTGTTAAGCACCCAGCGTTAGTAGACTTATTTGTACTACGAGTACAACAACTTTACGCAGTTAAGCATTATAGAGAGCTGAAAGAAGAGAATTGTAAACTTGCGTCTACATTTGATGGGCCTACTTTTAGACTGCGCAGAAATTGGAATGCGTTAAAACCCAATATATCTGAAATTATGTATCGATCTTTAATTTTAAAAGTTTTGCTAAGCCGCTACTGTTAAAACTTTATTAAATGACTGTATTAATTACTTCTTTAAATATTTATGAATTTTTGTACTAAAGGTTTTACCCGTTAATTTTCTAAAACAAAAAATAAAAAATAAAATGAACAAAGCGGTACAGTGTATGTTTATAATCTTTAAGTGACGTTGACGTTTCGATATACAATTCGAAAAATTAATTAACCCTTTGATTATGTACAAAATTTTTATGAAGTGCATTTATGATTTTTTTTTGTGATTTCATAGCCGTTTTAAGACACGCATGCGTATATATACACATTGCGTTATTGTTACCTTAACAAAAAGAGAGGAACCTTACGCTACTATATGAACGCAATTTCCCTCGGCACGACTATAATACACGCGGCGCGAGTCCCGCCCGCCAATATTTTGAAATATTCGAAAGCTTATCAAGATGATATCATCCGCCTTGTATTTATACAATCGTCTATTCTTTTTTTTATTGTTCTCCCAATCTGGTCGGATTAACATTGTCTTCACGCCGGGCTGCGTTGATATTACTACTACGCCCGGCTCGATGCATTGAAATTTCTCATTATTACATAATGATACACTACCACTCGGCGTTTATTAGAAAACGTTTTTTTTCCCCCCAAACTATCGTTTTTTTTTACATTGAATGGTGGTTCCTTTTCTCGTGTAAATATACATTACTACCTGTAATTTGATATTTCATATAGTCTCGTCGTTTAACTAACAAGAACAGTAATAAAAAAAAAACATATATTTAAATTACCTTGGTTCAATCACACATTGCGATACAATGTGGATATTGTTATATAGGCTCACGCTCTTTCACCGCCAATTACATAATTTGACAGATAATACATACATATACTTATAGCCAAACACATCATTGGGAAAAGTTTACGAGTTTTCACTTACTGTCAAAACTACACCTCACTTTGTTCTAATTACAGCCTGTCAGCTGTCAGTACAATATATATATAGCTTCCTTTGACCAATCCAAATCTATAAACGATCTCGGAAGCTCGCGCTAATTACTCGCTCGTCAATGTCATAATCTATAGATATAAGAAAACGATTCCCTAACAATACTCATCTAATAATGAAACTATAACAATTACTACACGCCTCATATTCAATCATTCTTCGGATTCGAACAATGTGAGAATTACCTTGAAAAATTTCGCGAAAACAGCTCGCATCGACCTATAATGAGAAACTCCTCCATAATTCAATACCCCCCGCGGCGCGCCTATATAGCAATTAAACAGCTGTAGATGTAACATCCTCTTATATGCAAATCCAGCAAAAATTCCAGACAACGTATCCGAAAAATACCCTAAAGCAACAACAACAACAACAACAATCATCCTCAAACCGCACTACATATATATATACATATGTATAATCATGCAAGACACACACACACACACACACGTGAGAGACCACAGGTGTCAATGTCAGCACAACCGCAGTCATGCGCTTGCGAAACTCTCATCGCCGTGTATACACTGACAAACCTATACACATATATGGCGAATCGTGCATGTAATACAAACTCAGCGCATTGAACTCTCTCTCTCTCTCTCTCTCTTTCTCTCTCGCGATTTCCCCCATTCATCAGATCACACAGAGCCACGTTGTGTATATATATATATAACTCGCGTACATAGGCGTGTCTATAATACAACAGCAGCAGCAGCGGTCTGATGATGATCGCGTAAATCAAGACCGCGCAGGCAGCAGCAGCAGCAGCAGCAGTAGTAGTAGTACATCTCTCGTTCTCTTTGCGCATTCAATTACACACATTATATATAGCCGATGTGCTCCCCTTCTTTTTGTTCCTCTCAGCGCTCTCTTCTGCGCGCCCGCGCGCGCGGGGTGATGGATCGTCGTGGGAGTATAATGGTATTAAAGCGGTCAGGTGCGCCATATAGCGTTGAGGATTGGATAATACCTTGGTAATTTGGGTGAATAGTAGGCGCGCGAATGCTTTTGTTTGTGTACGTGTGGAAGGGAGAATATATAAGCTATGCGGCGCAGGCGGCCAATGCTGATTGATCGATGTGTCGTCACTGCAAGTTCTGATTGTTTCGCGCGCTCCGCGTTGTGTGTGTATATGTAGGGCTTTGAGGTGCCGATGTTGTGAAGTAATCGCTGAAATATATATACGTAGGTATAGAGGCGGAGAGATTATAAGAGCGTGGTATTATGTGAGAATTGGAGCAACTATAGGTGGGTGGGGATGAATGTTAAGTGTTAGGTGTATCTTATGTATAGGGTTTTGTATAAGTGAACAAAAAAAATTGGAATGTAGGTTGGATATGGAGATGTGTAAGGGTTAGGGTGTCGAAGGTGTGTGTGTAGGTGTGATTGTATAATAAGGTTTTTTATAATTAGGTTGTGAATATAAGGATGAAAAAGAGATTCTTGAATTATAGGTGTTAGGCTGTAGTTGGAATAAATTTAAAGTGCAGGCTTTTGCGATGTATTAAACAGTATAGACAAAGATGTAGGTGCCAATGAATAACCGATATTAAGCTTGCAAAGACGTTAACATATTTGTAAGAGTAAAAAATATAAATAGACGAGAATAGTTTAAGCTGAAAATTGTTGAAATTGGACCATTAAGTGCAAAATTACGTTCATTTAAAATTCACGGTAACGACAAAAAATAAACGAGTTCACATAATTTTTAAGATTGTTCTCATTTTTAAGTTACTATTATGATTTTCAAACTGATGCAAATTATAGCGCAAGATCATTGGATTTTAATCAGTTTTAATTAATTTAGCTCTTTTGTTGCTTATTTAGTCTTTTTTCTAAAAAATTCAATAGCTATAGAATTGATTAACCACTGGTACCTACTTTTTACCCATATTGTTTCTATGTTGAATTTCCATAAGAAAAATTGATAACTTTTTCGACTATTGTATAATATATTAGTATGTAAAACAGAAAAATATTATACATGTAATGATAATAAATATATCTATATATGTACGTTTGCAAGAAGACAATTAAAAGCATCATATGATATGTAAAAGTCTATTTAACATCTAAACATTTAATCATTTTTGTTATTCACTTTTAATTAATTAATTTTATCGCACTTTCGCATCAAACATCGTAAAACAAAAAATATTATAATTATCCTCGTTTCATTACTACACGTCCAGTTCGGTATATATAAATATTCCCATCTACGTCCTTGGACGTTTATATACTCTTGACTATACAACAATAACCGTTTTCCCGAAAAAAAAACTCACTTAATGAAAGTGTAATTAGGTCGCTGTCACATATCAGTTACATACCACTCAATTAAAAAAAAAAGCGAAAAGCACATGTATATAATATCACTTCGTTATGATACACCATTTGATTAACACAACAATGTTTATAAATACACACAAATCTCATTCCAAATCATTGCACAATTACACAATGTAACGCGATCCCATCACTGAACCATCACCACTCATTCACGTTCACGCCATTACTACTCTAATAAATACATAATCGTACAAAAGAAAAAGAAATAAAATGAACACCATCTACATCAGCTACATTTCTAAAAAACAAAAGTACCACAACCCGCAGACAATAAGTATAATACAACGCTATACAGCGAATCTAGAACCCGCTAAACGGATCGTTTCTCGGCCGCACGCCTCTTAATTAATATTTTTCCATAGTAGCCGAAACAACGGCGTGCACGCGAATTAATTGGTAATTACACGCAAATAAGCGTATAGATCCGCTATCTCTCTCTCTCTCTCTCACACACACACAGTTATATAGCGTTCAAAACGACGACGTCGGTGCGGCATAGCAGCAGCAGCAGTGTATGCAGCGCCCGTGTGTTCCGACAATGGAACTGTCACTCGTTCCCTAAGACTCTTTCCCACGCGGGCGCGCGCGCATATTATAAGCGTATATATATATATATATATATACGGCGTTCCCGCGGGTGGCGGAGTTCGTTCATTTTTTCGCTTCTTATATGCGCTCGGCAAATGGATTAAGTAATAATTATTATGTCATTGAGATTCGGAGGTAATTAAGCGTAATTGCCGTCATAAGTGAAATACAAATGTATAAACATTAATGTATACATATATAGAGTATCGCGTGTAAGTGTTTATGTAACAATGTATGTGTGTGTCTGTGTTTGTGTGTGTGTGTATATGTAGGGTAACGATGCGCATGTGAGATTCGTGGTGTAAATTGGTTTATGAGTATATAGTGCGTGATCTAGTTTTGAATTGTAAAAATATTAGTCGCGATTTTGTGAGAATATGAAAGTGCAACATTCTATTGTTTTGTGATAGTTTGTAGAGCTGTTTGAAAAGATTATTTAAATGTATATATATAAGCTTAAGAATATTAGTTACATTCAACCGTAAAATGTAAATTTAATAAGTACTTCATGTTTATTAAAGAACTTTATTTACGTCTGAAAACCAACTCAGCGTACGTTAAGCGATATTTATTTTATAAGCATCCAGGTTTATTTATTGCAAGTGTAGGTAATTGCTATTTCAAACTGAATAACCAGTGTTTGATTGCTGTTGTTTAATTATCACTGTTGGATAATATGTAGCTATTAAATACGCAGAAAAACCTATTTTGATTGAATAAATTGATAATCTTTATTACTAAAATATTTGATGTAAAATAGTGAACCAATCAGTATACATCTAGTACTTAAATACGATGCATCATTTTCGAAGTATTAAACATTCTTAAAGAGGCATATATTGTCTCTTTGAAATAGTGAAAATTATGGACTACCATAATACTTAGTAGATGTGTTCTATTTTGGGAGAGCACAACTATATCAACTGTGCTAAATATTGATTTTTTTTCAGTATTTTTCATTTAGAAAGTAGAAGAACCACCCCTGGATTATGGATTCGATTCAAACTATGGAATATGTTTTGGATATAGAAATATGAAGTAAGCTGTATAATATTGGACCCTAGCGCTTAAAATAGTAAAATTTTATATATTTGGGAGGAATTAATACATTTTAATCCTAAAAGAAGCAAATGAAAACTTGTTTTCTCTTTAGTTTTATTTTCTCGCTTGAGAATGATACTATTAAGACCTTCTAAAATTCCATGGTATAACATTTTTAGTAGAGACTATTTACAATCTTTTTTCGTTATATCCAAAAACACATTTCAAAGTTTAAATTCAATCTGTAATCCACATTCTTGACCCTCTCTTATATACTGCAAACACATTGTCACGGACGTTTTCGTCGAAATTTGGACTACGTATATAGACGACGAGAGATTCCGCCAACTCAGCAAAAGAACAACTGCAGCTCGCGATGCGATCGTCATGGCACTGTGACGTTAGCTCTGTATATATGGTTGATCATATTTTTCCACGCTTTATTCTTTATTTCTCACATAAGAGTATTTTTATCAAATTCTCTATAATATAAACAGCAGAAAAAGAAAACGTTTTTTTTTTATAGAAAACCTACTTCAACAGTCCCAATAGAATTAACCATAATTTTGGATTTTACTATATAAATGAAATCCCAATGTATAACTCAACCATATATTCGATCTAGCAAATACCCATAATCATACCCTAATACAAACCCCACATCACCACACCTACCTTCCCTCAACTCATCATATCACCCCAACAACAACAACAACACCATCAACACAATTTCACCAAAACCACAACTACATATATATATATACACATACCTTTCCATTCGCACTCCTTTCCACCGCATACCAACAATGATACGCACACGCATATACTATACACCTACATTCTTACATAATCCACCCGCCGCAGCAGCATACGCACGCACGCACGTACGTACGCTGCTCGCAAGCGAATCGAGGTCATAGTCCTCTGGGCATCCTCGCGCATCTCTCTTCTAAAAACGAGATCGCGCGAGAGTGAGAGGCGAAGAACACACGCGTCAAAGGGCTCGCGGCTTAGAAAGTCTTTGCGTTGCTTGCTGCTGTTGCTGTTGCATTGTGTTTGATGCTGTAGCAAGAGAGAGAGAGAGAGAGAGAACGCACATGGATGAGTCAATTTCATGGCGCAGGGGCAGATATAAATATTTTTTGGTGAGTCATATATATATAGATAGATAGATAGATTCGCAAGTGATGATGATGGGCATGTGGTGATCTAGGTTAGTGGGTGGTGATTGCTACGAAAGGAGGGTTTCTTATTTAAGAAGAAAGAGGTGGATTGTTACGACAGAGAAGAAGGTGCGATAGGTTTGGCTGGCACGCGGTATAGTAAGCGGAGAGATGATTGCGATAAGTTTTTCTTTTTTTTTTTTTTATTATTAGGTTGCGTAGTGGTCGATCGTATATCGGAGGAGTGCTGCGGGATGGTAAAAGTATATAATGAGGCGTTTTGGCGGTTGGCGTGCGGTGAATTTGGTAACGTCATTTTGGTTGGTATAGATGGATGTAAGGTTTGTGTAAAGAAATGCTAAACGAATGGAATGATAAGGAAAATTTAAATTTAAATTGATTGATATAGAGGGGAAGTAGATAAACGTACTCTCGGGATATCTTAATACTGGAATCAGTTTTGTATTCTGGAAAAAGTTCTTTAAGATAAAATCAAGCTGTTAATCTAATCTTTTACGCACTTCTAAGAAATCGGTGATAAAAGTTGAATTTATCCATTGTTATTAATGTTAATATTTGAACATGCATTGATTATTCACAGGTTGTTGCTATATCATATCTCGCCTAACTGTATATGGATACAATAGAAGGCTTTGCAAAATTTGAACATATAAATTTTAATTTTTTTTAGATTTAAGTGCACTTTCTAAAAAGTTCTATGATATTATTTTTGTTAATAGTTTTTAAAAAAAATTTGTTTTGCAAAATCATGAACCAACCTTGCTCATGCACATTTGCAAGCTCATGGACCAGCGATATAAAAAATTTCCGTTACAATTTTCTCTCTAGCATCATAATTCCAACAAAAATTTGTACAGCTGTTTGGCAGCAGTGGTCCCATCTTCCTTATCGATTTTATCGCCCCACGATAATTAATTGTTCTTTCACTTTACATACTTCTCTTTCTTTCTGGCAGATTCCAATCGCTGGAGCCTTTTATCTCGGGTACACTCAATTAGGTTAACATTGAGTAAAATCAACGCAGGGCTAATTTAGAAATCAATGACTGCATGCGACAATGTCATACAACGACGGACAAGAGTATAAAAGAAGTTGTTGGTATCGTTCTTTCTATAAGTTCGATACGAACAAGGATACAATCAAACAGAAGCAACATGAACGGTTTAACGAAGATCTGTATTGTCGGGTTGGTGCTCTTTGTGGAGGGATATCAGTGCATCCCTGCTGGTGAACAGCCGGTAAGTCATAAGAATCTTTGGTTTTTTTTATATTACGGAATATGTAATTTTCAAATTTAACGGTTTGATTGAAAATACGTTTTGAGAAGAATATTGTACTTGAATGCTTACTATAAGTTATGTTTGAAAGAAATTTAAGAAAAGTTTCGTTTTATTCAAGTTTGAGAAAACGTATAGAACTAGAGAATTCCAAACTTCGATGAAATAGGTTAAAAATTTGTTTAAGTATTATCGACTACCGATAGGCGGCGTATCGCAATACATAAGTAAAAATGGCAGTAAAACATTTCTTCTAAATTGATCAGTTGGTTTTAACTTTTATAAAGTTTTTGGTCAACGTGTTGGAAAACATTTTTATACTTCATAACTTAGAATATTGGTCGATCAAAAGTTTGCCAAACTTTAAAAAAATGTTCTACCACGAATTTCTAAATTTAGCATTATCTTTTTGCGTGATTATTCTCAAATTTAACGGAAATAAAATATTTCCCAAATTGTTTCCAAATCCAATTTTTTTTCGTGTGAAAAATTATACTTTACAGTTTCTAGTTTTTAGACATCCATTGTTTTTATTGAATTTTAATACACAAATATAAATGTTCAAAAGTACCTATGTTAAGCTGCTACTGTTATTAATTATAATTATAAGAGTAACAAATAATAAAAAATTCTTTTTCCTTAAAGATCAAACTGATGCGTATCGAAAAACACTACTGGAACCCAAAATATATGAGCGCTCTGGAATACTACGTGAATCCTCGTAACAGTACTTACAACAATTTGGGACTCCACTGGGTCGTCACTCAGGATCTTCCAGAAGACGTTAGCGTACGTCTTATTTCAATTTTATTTCTTTCTAATTGCCAAATGATTTCATCAAATCTTATGTATGCATTTTAACTGCAGGTATTCAGCCAGGTCTACGTCACCGACTCCAAGTACGAAAACGCCAAATTGCTGCTGACTGATGATACTCCCATCTGCAAAGAGAGCAAAAATCGTGAGCTACTGCCAAAAATTGCTGTCGTTGACGAATCCCACCTTGGAACCAAGTGCCTGAAAAAGGTCAGTTAAATTATTTGTATATTTTTAATTGTTTATTTTTAGATCTTTTCGTTTTCCCTATTAACTCGAGAAGAGCCAAAATTACCATTACCATTGTATTTTCTACTTAACACCCAATTTATTTTTCAACAAATATATATCTTTTCGTAGGGTACCTACGACTTGAAGGACATGGGCCAATCCCGATTTGAAGTTTTGATTCCCAACCTCGACAACAAGGGCTTGTACTATACTGTCGACCAGAAAGTTTACAGCCGTGATGAGACCATTTTGTCCATTACCTACTATAACCAGTGGGGACTTTTGTGATCTGTTCTATAGATTTTGTCGTTGATTATAATGAAAAACTAACAATGGTTTACCAGTACTTAATCGTTGGAAAAATATATTTATTTAAATAAAATAATAAGTGAGCAATAGAATTTCAGTTTGTAATTATGTCCAATGTTCTATGCCTATATAATTTAGTTTAATCACGTATCAATACAGTATTTTGATAAAGTTTGTATGTTTCTTATGATTCATGAAAAGTGCAGCAAACGAACGAAAAACAATTAGTTATATCTGTAACATTTTACAAAATTTCAATATCAACGAACACAAACGTGAAAAGTATCAACATTTTCTCATCTTTATTTAATGATTAATGAAGAAAACTATTGTTTTGTAAACTAATTATACACACAGAAAAAGAAATCTTTACATTAAAGGAATATCGTTAACTATTAACGAATCGACATTTGAATATGGACAAACGAATATGAGTTAATAGTTAAAGAAATTCATTAACAGTTAAAAAACCAGTCACAGCGACTTAACTCTTAACTTAAGTCCTGCGAAATGGAAGGACAAAATTATATGACTTAACTATTAAACATATTCTATAACTAAAGCCATATGACTTTAACAAGAGAAATCGGGTTATTTGCATCAATAGTGCACAAGAGATAAATACAATAAATTATTACTTAACAATAAATAAATCTGCGTTCATCATAATTACTATTCCTGCATATAGTTTTCAAAGTAAAAATATTTTTTTCTCTGTGTACAAGCATATTTCAACGTTAAAAATAAACATTGAACATTGATATTATACAACCAACAAGCATGATATACAACATACTCCCATCAATTTACTCCAAACTACATTTTCACAACAAAAACAATAAAGCTAACCCATCCTGTTATAGCTCCAATATCGCACTATACAAAACGCAGACAGAGAGCGAAAAAAAAAATAAAAGAAGAAGAAGATCCATCGCGGGCGCACAGGGCGCGCGCATATAAAATCTGAAAACCGCATCACGCGAGAGGATCTCTATCCTGCGCGCGCGCGTGCAGCTCAAACTTCGCTTTTAACGGCATTAATTTTCATCTTTTGTCGAGCTTCATTTTTCGCGATGATGGTGAAATTATACCACGCTCTCCGCGTGCGGCACTCCCCTCTCTCTCTTTCTCTCTGTGTTCGTGCGCTCTACAAAGACGCGCCGTGGTCTCGATCGTTATATAATCGCACATTTTTCGTGTGTATCTATATGTATATATATATAGAAACGAAATATGATACACTTAGATATATTTTATTATACAGTGAAAGTGTAATTTCGAGATCGAAGATGTTCGCGTGCGGTTGCCGTGAATTTTTTATATATTTTAGATTGCGTAAATAATAATAATACGCGCGGTGGTGATGATGATGATAATGGTGTGATATAGCGAGTTCGAGCTCGTTTCTCGCGCGGCCATTATGGAACAATAAAAGATATAATATAATTATGAAACGGCACTTTTGATCGTGCGCACGTTCGATTTTACACGCGTTCGACGTATATATATATATATATATATATATATATATAAATCAATGTACATAACAATGTGTGTGTATATTGAACGTTATTAGAAATTTTTTTACTTATATATGCGCGTGAGGATGACAAACAACGATGAAAAAAAAATAAATAAACGGCAAAGTGTGAAAACATTGTTTAATTAAAATTTCATATATATATATACGAGCTTCGATGTTATCGCATTAAAGTGCATCGGCCTTTCGAAACACCACCGCCGCCTCAGGCGACATGCGAACAATATATGAATGGCTCTACCACGCGTGTACAGCGTTCCATTGACATTATATATATATATATACATACATACATCCGAGACAGGAGAATCGATTTTCTGTGTCGTCGTCGACGATAGAGATAAAGATCGCGGTAAACAATATGTCGATGCTGTCTAATTATCATGTCTATACGGTGGCTAATTTGCCCGCGTTATTGAAGATGTGCGACATAAAAAACGTCTCGTGTCGCGAGATTATTATACATTTATGAGACGCGTGAATTTTATTAATTTAATTGACACCTACACTTTTTTTGTTAACGTTATACGATGCTTCGCGGTCGTTTAGTTCTTTTAATTGAAAGGAATTTGCATACAAAGGGATGTTGTTAAATTTAACGCGTGTACATAGTAATTCGTTATATTGTTGGATTATTTTTGCGAGTAGTTAATATCAGCTGCGATGGATTCATTAAATTATTATTACCGTTAAAAAAAAAGGGTTAACCGTGTTATTATAGTCGAGCGTGCCGCGATGCTCTTCTATATAATTGTTATTACGTGGTGTCTGGTAATATATTGACGTAAAAAGAAAATGCGTTTGAATCGAAAAAAATAACATTTTTCCAATCAGGGATGACACACTTCAACTACTGCAATGCTTTTCGATATTGAAAAAAAAATATATATTGATGCAAAAATATCAATAACTCTCTAATAATACAAAATTGAACTATAATAACGCTAAAATTGTAGAAAAAAAAACTCCCCGGGGGAATAGTAATAACATGATATTATATACCAATTCTAACCTGTGGAAAATCCACCAAGATTGAAACTAAAAACTTTAAATTCGCAAATGTCAGAAACAGCGAAATTATTTTCTTAATGATGAAACTATATATCGTCTGGCAGATAGAGTATGTATATATGTATAGATGCGCACTCTATGCTTTATCGGGACATCTTCGACGCCCGACAAATTGCCGATCGAACGAGCGCAACGTGCCGCAATACGGTTTTTATAGCTGGAAAAAATTTTCATTACCTCATCGCTCTCGCGTGCCCGTGCACTCTTCGTTAATAATGGCGTTGTTGTTTTTTTTCGACTTGCTGTTAATAATGTTTACCTGAATTTGCCAATTTTATAGTCTCTGTAAATTAAATTATTATCGCTGATTTTTTTTTTTAATTTGATATGGTGTTGTTGTGATGGGCAGGGTAGTCTTGGCGGTAGTTGCTACTATCCGTTATACTAAACATCGGTGCATACCATTTCATTTTTGCGTTGAGAAGCGGTACAATGGAATATCAAGTACCTTAGTATGACTATCTTAGTAATCATTATCATGATATAGTTACTGTTGATTATAAGCTGATAAGGGACGAATACAGAGAAGACTCCTTACCCTAACTTCCTCTAAATTAATCAAAAACTAATTCAAAGAGGACCATCAGCGTCGATCCGCACTCACTGCAGCTGCTTTCCCTGGATCAAGAGTATTTTAATGATCTTGGCCGTGTGTTCAGCATAGAAGTCCACGAAGTGATATGTATTATATTTTGTCAAGAGTTTCTTTTGGCTGTTAGTATGAAGTCTAACCTTTTTGAAAAAAAGAGGATTGATATACGAATTGATGAAAACACCTATACACGGAAGAAATATTAAAAGAAATAAGAAACTAATGAAGATGAAAGAACTTCAGAGGGAACCGAAAAATCAGAAGTAGAACATTTTAATATTATCTTCTAAATTTATAATTATGGATTCTTGATAATATTTTTCCAACGTACCCCATCTTATTAATTGATTTGATTCTCTAAATCTTAAATAAATTATTATTAGTTGAGTTGTAGGAACAATTGTCTCAAGTCTAAGATGGCAAGTTGTAAAAAAACTTTTAAACATTCAATTTTTTTTTTGTATGAGAGATAGTGTAAATCACTGACTTAATAGTTACTTTTTTACGAGTCCTACTACAAAGAGCAGTTATAAATTTTATGCTTGCATCATGCACAACAGAATATTTATTCGATGATAAAACAATTCGTGATTGAAACACTCCCTTGAGAATTATTCATACCTTTGAATATCATTGAGATTCACAGAATTTTATACCTAAAAATTCGATACTCATATTAAAATCTATAATCAATTAAAACCACAGAACGACCCAGAACACATATACTAGTGCTTTCATTATATAGATAATTGAGATAAAAGCACAACAATGATAAAATAGAAGATCGTTCTTATTATAGACAAAATGAACATTCCTGTACTTTCCTGTTTTCCATGATATGAAGAATTTCCAACTCTAAATAAATTTTTCGTATAAATGCCTTTGGTTGAAAATTTAGTTTGATAAGTATTATGAACGTTACCTAGATTAATTACTGAAAATATTCTTATGCCTCACCTACACTTTCATAATAATTCACCTCTTAACATGCTCCAAAGAATAAAATGTTAGGAAAGAATATCCCTAAATGAGAAACTATTGTTTCCTTAATGCCCTGTTTTGAGATTCCAACAGATCCTATTTAAAGTACCAATAAACCTATGATCATGAATAATGCTGCAAAAAAAAAAGAAAACAAATTATTCTGATTATGATATTATTCTAAAGGTATACTAAAAACTTACATTTTCTTAAATAACTAAATCTGTAACATTTATAGTGCCAGCCAAAATATAAAAGAATTTTCATAGTACAAAAGTGGAGGAGCTTCTTCAGTTGAAGTAAAATTGAGTAAGCTTATTGTAGGAAAATTCACAAAAAACATCTCTGAAGAACCTCATCCGTTGAATTTGGTTCTGCATGAGGAGAAATTGGTATTCGTTGTGTAAAAATTAATTTTTTCTCATTAAAAATAACGTACACGATAAAGCTATCTTTTTTATTTTATAAACGATTTACTCGAACACATATTATATATATTGCTGTCTATTTCATACTTTGAGCTTTCCATTGAAGTTGCTTGCACCTTCTTATCCGACACACACCCACGCACACGTTGGATTATCGTGCGTGCACTTGAACTGCAGCACTTTCGACGACAGTACTTACATAGTATCCACAGTAGCAGACACGCCGTATACGTCCGCAAGTCGGAGTTGCATTTTATGCATATATATGGCTCATTCTTTGTCAAATCGAGAGATCAAAAAATAGATTTTCTTGAAATTTTATGTAAACGTTCTATTTGGTTTACCGAATACTGGTGTATTTTTTCTGATTTTTTAAAATTAATATTTTTTAAATGTCGTAGTAAAGTTGACGAATTTAGCAGTTTTTGTTGATTTTGATTAATTTATAAATTTTTGAGGAAGTTTTTTACGATAAACAAAAGACTAGTTTTGTTTTTGTAATTTTTATTATTATTTCAATAAATATAGTTTCAAAGACATACGTCTATGCTTTCACTTACATATGTACAAATAAAAAATTAAAATTGAGAAATCTGAAAATTCGATCGGAGCTAATATCTCCAGCATAAAATTCATTTTTCATTGCTCAAAAATGCCTCTATGAGTCCCAGAATGATTTGCCATCGTTTTCAGGCTTAAAAAACATAGTTAAATTACAAGAAAAGTTTGTATAAAACATTTCAAATTTTGGTTTTATCTTAAAATTGAGCATTTTGATTAATTTTTAGATTAAATAGGAAGCAACAATCTGAAATATTTTAAATAAATTTTTTTTCCTGCAATTTCCGTAGAATTTAACTATATTTTTTCAGACATGTGTAAGCTAGCCTTCTTTTGAGACATCAGAAACTAAATGAACTTTTTAGATCCAAAAACGATCGCACTACGTTCTGGGATTTTTATGGACACTTTTGTATAATAAAACAATATCTTCCTGAATTTTGTGGTGAAATTTGATCGAATCGAATTTTTAATTTTCTTAATTTGCAATCGGGAAACATTAATTTAAAAAAATCTTTAAAAATTCACCAGCATTAAGTACACAAAGTAGAGTGTCCTCATAAAAGAAAGAAAATCTATTTTATATCACTCTAACCTTAAAATTACAACTTTGGTAAGACTTTTCGGTGCTCGTGGTATAAAATACTGTTCGAAACTAGTACATAAGTCGATTATTTAGCTCATGTAACTTTTTCGCGCTCGTTTCGCTCGTGCAAGAAAATTTAATATTTTATCAAGGAGCGCGGGCGAGCTCCGAGGGCAAGTATAGATGAAGCCTGTTCATTGCATTATTAAAATTAACCCCACAAATAAGTTCTCTACATATTAAGTTAAAATTCGTGTTAAAAATAATGTAAAACCGTATTATATTAAAAAAGAACGATAAGCGAAATAAACTAGAGGAAAAATATTACTTATGAAAAGCATATTGTACTTAACAACAAACGAACTCAGGCTAATAGTGATGTAAAAGAGAAAACATAAACCGTGAAACATGAAAGTTAACCTTAAATTTTTGTGATATACTTCTAATAGTAACAACACTAGTGGTAAGTGCAAGAAATAAAATTGTAGAAACTTACGCGTGCTTGGTCTTCTTAGGTTTTTATATTGTTAATGATGTCTTTATGTGGATTCCGTGGTATTTCATAATTCGATTCTTCATTATTGTAGCTCGATCGTCGCTTCGGGAAACCTGCTTCTCTGCGAAGTTTTTGCATTTTATATTAAAAAATAAAATTCTGTTTATTGCTCGAAAACAATTCGAGATATTGAAAAAAGAGTTTCAAAAGAAACTTATACCGGATAAATTTCTACACATGCACTAGAATAAATAAAAAATTTAGGAATGTATAGGAGTAAACGGAGTTTACATACATTGCTGATAGTTATAGATTGACATCGCCGAGTCCAGCCGAGAGCGAACGAAGTGCCATCCACTTCCGCGAGAAGTATATTTCAGCTCTGATTTTTTAAAACTATTTGAATATTAAGACAGATTCATTTCAAAAACTTCATAACTTATATTTCCACTTCTTTCTCATTCATGATTTTGATATTCAATTGTAAGGATAAACTGCAACTGTAACAATAATTTTATTGCAGCTGTAACGTTAATTACCTTCTAATCCATATTATCTATTATCATATATCTCAAAATTGAATATTCTTTGGACGAGAATTCTACATTTCAGCCATCGTTTTTATGTACGATACATGTCCCGAATATCTTGTTTCTGAAACTTTTATTCAATTTCAGATAGATATATTTTTAAAATTCTACATCACAAAAAATCTGTAATGAAGTATAATGGAACTGTAGAAAATTTAAATTAAATTTTTTTCTTATGAAATTGCAGTTAATAGTGGTAAAAATGACACTTTCATTATATGCAAATCGTAGAAGAAAATTGAACCCTTTCTTTTTTCAGGTTACAGTTAAAAGTAAAAAATATATTGCTTATGCAAATTGCCGTATAATGGCGGACCTTACACTCTCAATGCGAGAAAATTACGACATTATGCGAAAGTCGTTCTTTGAAATTCATAAATAGCTAATGGTAGTTATTTAAATTGATTAGCTCGACCAGGAGGGACAAGATATTCGCTGGCCATACGGGCATTACGTCTATCTGACTATTGTGCTAGTGGCAAATATTTAAATGTGAATGCAGATGAAAGATGGATATTTTTGATAGTCAATATTTTGTAATCAATAAAATTTTATTAACAACAGTGGGTCTTTGGCCTTATCAAAGTGATACAAGCAAATTTTGTTTACGAAGTTGTATGACATTTGTCGTGGTTGTTGGTATTATGGTACCACAGGTAAGTGTGTTTACGGTTCACCTAAAGGAGGATGACCGACGGTGATCAGATGGCGATTCTTTGTTTTGCTTCCTCTCAAAGGAGATGGCGACATTGGGATGTGAGTAGTATGAAGGATAAAAAATCGGCAACTGATCACCCTGGGTTTCCTAGGATGTGTAGTAAATAAAAGAACGCAGGAGTATGTATAAAATACCGTTGAAATGAAAAGAAGGTTAAAATAAATAAGGGGAAAGTTTGCTCAAATAAGTAGATAAATCAAGATTTCACGCGAAATTCAGTAGTCAAAGATGTAAAAATAAACTTTTCGGATATTTTCCTTTTCAAACCCTTATAAATTCATATACTCCTATTAGTGTTATAAATTCCTTAATGATTGTTGATATAACATTATACTATACTTTATTGATATTTACTCCAGGTAGAAATATGGCATCCTCCTTTACACGTTATTTAGTTGTTTTATTTAAATTAATGCATGCTCAATGTTTATGTTGAAAACTAAATACCGTATGATAATGTAATATATCAAAAAGATTTTATGTCATATATAGAATTACTGTTTAATATATATAGATGATTAGTTGTTACATAAATTTGGGTGTTAATATGGATTTACTGGTTGAACACATAGCAGTTTTAATCTACATACTTGGGATATACCTAAAGTTTCTCACGTCTATGTTGACTGAAAGCAAGGTTAGTTCCTACGGTTTTCCTTAAATAATTCGATATCAAAGTGATATACTATTTTATCATATAAATTTTAGTTAAAAATTGTGTATGACAACGTAGCGAAAAATTGGAAAATGATAAAAGAAGCACGCGAAGTAAACATATTACTTGAATATTCGGAAAATGGAAGAATACTGACTGTTGGATATATAGGTAAATATTTATTTCTTCGTTTATGAAGCTTCTAATTTTGAGCATTCTGATCTAAAAATAAAACATAATTGAATATTTCAATAATAATATAGATAATGTTATTGAATTTCCTCGTTTATTTGATTAGTTAAATGCATTAAATTATACGAGATTCTCGATTTTTAAGTATTTGTATAAAATTGTGAAAATAAACATCAAATAAATATCTGTGTCTTCTTTTATAGTATATATGTTATCTGCAGCAGCATTATTCGTTTCCCTACCAGCTACGCCAATATTGTTGGATAAGATCAAGCCATTAAATGAAAGTAGACCCCGAATATTCGTGTTGGGCGGTGAATTTTTCGTAGATAGCAATAAATATTACAGTAAGATTTACATGTTCGATTGTTTTAGTTGCTGTGTAACAGTTCTGTTAGTATGTGCAGTTGATTCGATGTATGCCGCTTGTATTGAACATTGTCTAGGTCTATTTGCTATTATTAAGTAAGTTATTCTCATAACTATATTGTTCCTTTTTTTATAATGACGTTAACATTAAATTCCAATAAACAAAACTATGAGGTGGTATATATACGAAAAAGCCATACATTTGTGTCCACATAAAATAAATATTGAGAATCTATAAATAAACTACTACATTTTTAAAACAAGATTCTAGGTTTCGTTTGCAAATGTGTACTAAATTAACTGACCAACAGCTAAGTGATATAAGAGAAGATATGTCCTACAAACAGATTATTGGAACAATTCAACTGCATAAGGAGATTGTAGAGTTAAGCAAAATTATTTTATTACGTTGAATTAAGAGTATTTTGAATATATCATCTTAAAATATATCTCAAAATTGTATGTAATATCCTAAAATTACGTAACAATTCTTTATTTTATACTTATTTTATAATAAGCATGTAACCCTTTTCGATGTATATTTTCTTTCAAATTAAGTTACAAAATGTTTCGGATTCAAGTCCACTGTTATATGTATTGAAAACAAAATACCATTTATCTTGATTCTAATTTTATTTTTACAATCTACTGTAGTTTTACAGATATTCTGGAGTCATCATACTCTTCGTCTTTCCTGATTCTTGTAGGATTAAATTTGTTTTTACTAAGTTTTGAATCAATTTTAGTAAGTAATCTAAATGTTAATTATATACAGAAAATGTACCCAGGTAGAAATTTATTATTTTTGCGAATTTTTTCAAAGAATAATATGAAATATACACTGAGAAAAATGTCATAGTAAAATTCGCTAAATATCTGATAAAATTTACTACATTACATAAGAACTCTGGGATATTCTTGATTTATCATTACCATTTCCTCATGAAGCAGACGCTTTTTTGCTAAACTGGTTGTCTTTCTTACCAGATTACTTATCCTGTAGAATATCATTCTTTATTGCAGTTTGCGCAGTACTACATATTTTCCACTGTAGTCTTACTTGGCATTGCCTTACATACATGTGTTATTATACACACCTTTTTCTATTCTCCGCTTTGATCTCTAATATCTCAAGTAAACGCGCGTACCGGATAGTTATTTTTTAATGAAATTACTGTTTATCACAGAGAACTCAAGGTTTTTTCTGCATTTGTTTTAGTATCATCCGGTGATCGTATGCTTTCTAGGTATATTTATCTTCGATTCCATAGATTTAAATAGTGTAAACTTATTGAACCAAAAAATTTATTTGACGAACGTTACGTGTGGATACACGTACGAATATAGAGAACGAAGTAAGCAAAGCGTCCAATTACAATATAACGCGGATTAGCACAAGTTTGGCCGGTGATAGCCGTGGCTTGTTGGTAGCTTTCTGACGTGCGAGTCGGTGGCTCTGGTTGAATCCCAGGGTCAGTCACTTTTATTACTAAAAATTTGCGATCGCTTACTCGTAACACAAATTATTTAATCATTTTCAAATCAATTTTTATATTTAAGTTCAGTGATAGAATCATAAAATAGAGAAGTTTCTTTTTAACCTAAGAATGATATTCTAAAAATTTGATTAAATCTGTACTTTCGTGCCTAAAAAAATTTTGATCATAAAAAAATTAAAAGACATCTCTAGAATGGAAGAATTTACGATATTTCAAGATTCTTAAAATCATCCTTCATAATTACTCAACTTTAAATTCTGCCATTCAGAAATTTTTCTTTTCTTTTTTTTTTGTAAATCATTTTATCATTGAAATTTTTGTATGCAAATGAAAACCCAATACTTTTTTTGATAATTATCAATTAATACAAATTATTATGTTACAGCTCATTATTAAGCTTAACCAAATAATGGAATTCATTCGATTTCTATTGATCATAGTGGGTGTGACAATACACCTTTTTTATATAAGTTGGCCAGGACAAAAATTGATCGACGCAAGTTCCAGTCTTCATGGAGATGCGTGAGTTCTAATTTTTTTAATTATAAAAATATTTTCTTACCAGTACTTATATGTATAACTCATTACTGTTTTTAGTTACACTAATGAGTGGTATGAATGTCCAGTAAAGGCTCAAAAATTATTAAGATTTTTTACTTTGCGTTGTAAAAAACGATGTCAATTAACTGCTGGAGGATTGTATGTTATGAACTTCGAAAATTTTGCTTGTGTAATGCTTCTATTTGTAAATTCATATGAAAGTTGGAAAGACAGATTGTTTCATAAAATAAATAGTACTTTTCGAGCTTTGCTCGGGCGACAATCGCACTCGAGCCAGAATCGTATTTCTCACAAGTGTATCGAACATTATTTTATGACACTTCGTGCGTTAAGTGCCATTTTTGAGCACGCTCGTTTTGGCAAGTGTGCAAAAACGTGGCACTTTACGCGCGGTGTGTCATAAAAGAAAATATAGAAGAGCGTCGCCCGGTATCAGCTTTCTTTAAATTTCAATAACTTTTGATGAACATTTTTGAAGAACATGGTTAAATTTTGGATATTTTTTAATATTATTTGCTAAATAATTTATTAAATAATTTTTAAAGAGTTTTTGAATAACTTTTTCATATGCATTTGTTGAAAAACAAATATAACTAATGTATTATTATGAAGCCTTTCGGTGTTAGCTATTCTAATACTTCCTGATAAAGGCACTTGTCAAGTTCATATACAGTTTCTTTCTTCAAAAGACAATATTTAATAGAACCGTCGTATAAGAGTTAACGATTTTAGTTTGACTAGATATATACCGAAATGCTTATATAATTAAATACTTTATACTCATCAGAAAATTAAAAACAAAGAATTGAAAACAGTAATCACAATTACCAGAATGCAAAAGTACACAATGTGTGTATGTTATGTCTGAAAGCAGGTAACTCTGCTCCAGACTCTCCTGCAGGATAGAATCAACGGATAGTGTAGAATATAATTAAATTCGTCTCACACACAATTCAATGTATATATGTTGCGCGGATCGCTACTTCAGGCTTCTTCTATACTTGCCTTCGGAATGCTCCCACACTCCTTGATTCGCCTCATGTTGGTGTTAGATCGCCTTGTCATCATATTCTTCGATATCTGAAGCCACTGAATTTTTTTAACATATCAGACTGCTTCGTCGACAACCTCGACGTCAATCATCCTCCCAAAGTTCCTATGACAGTGATAATATCTACTTTCTATGTCTCATCGTTGATTAGTATACGAGGTTTCATGAATTCCGTGAATCCCGCGATCGCTGCAGATTTCTGCCACTGTAGTCGACTATACGCAATTCTAGACGTGGAAGAAGACGATATATGTAACAGCAATCCGAAGTCCTCTTTATGAGTCTTATATAGTTCTACATTGGTGAGGGAGCTATGTCGTCCCTTTTTCGCGGCTCATGGAACCGTGCCAAGCGCGGCGACAGAGCAGACGTCACAAAAAGGGACGAAAGCGCTCCCTAATCAGCACAATAGACGTATACGAGGACAACAGACATACATAACCTCAAGAAGACCTTCGTCCCGTCTCGTGGCACGTCTGTTGTGCCAGGGCTTTTTCAGGTGAGTACTTATTTTAGGTGCAATAGGTCCATCCTTAGTAACACGCGTAGGGACTTACAGTTATGTAAATCAAAACCGTACTGTTTGGGTAAGCAAACAATCAGCGTTGAAATTCCAGGGTCTTACACGATTGAGCTACCGTAACTCTTTTACTAAAATATCTTAAAAGGGAAAATATTTCATGACACAATCTTTTCTTCCTTCTTTCAATAATCAATAAGTACATGGAAAATTTTCCCGATAAAAATTACCGTGACTTATCAATAGAAATTACTGGAATTTCACTGGTATCTTTATTTTTACCCCATTTCTCCAAAACATTTAAGCTCTGTCAAGCTTACCAAATAGTCACGGTATTTTTTATGCAAAAATTTTTTACGTATAATCCTTATTATATTAAATGATTTATTGCTTATCGTTTTGTAATTTTTTTTAGGTTATAAAATCATCAATGTCATATATGACAATGTTTGCATCATTTCGGTAACTTGTTTTACTGATAATGATTAGGTTAATGTGAGTTCATGTATTATAATAGTATATTTTAAAAGAAAATGTTATTAAATAAAAGTGTAGAATATACTAAAATAGTTTATATTAATATATGGTATTTTTTGCAAGTCTATGTATGACGATTTTGGCGCACTGACTGAAAAACCACTTCTTTCACGAACCTTGCATAATATATTGTGCGGCTTTTCGAGTGTGGTGGTGATTTCATCGTCTCTACCAACTAAACACACTAAACTACTTAATTTTATACTTATGAAATTAATCCTATTTTCGCATATCAATTTCAGTTATTGCTACAATAATTTTTAAGACTTTAAATTTGTACACTGAGAGAAAAATTTGTTTATAGTTAATAAGAAGATATATTAAAAATACACAGAAAAATTTATTTATATTTACTCTTTGTAAATTCTTATTAACTAAGCATGCTATCATTAATAGTAATATTTTGAAATTTCAGTCAAATATGAATGTTTTTACATTTACAATTTCCTTATTTTCTCAAAATCAACTATTTCGTATTAACTGTTACTAAATATGTTAACTATAAATAAATCCTTCTCTCAGTGTAAGTAACTTTTCAAATCGGCACTTGAGTAATTGCTTAAGCACAACTTACTCAAAATCAAGTCTGAATCTGTTGCTTAACAATTAATAATTTCTCACTATCCCTGCTAATATATCTGATTGAAATCTATTAAAACCAATTTAAAATACAATCAGTCATAATTGAATTTTGTAATAATCAGTACTAAATTAAAACCAATTTAAATGTTTAAAACCAATTAATTATACCGATTACAATAATAAACAAAACTCAGCGTATTAAATATGATTCGAACGTATTCAATTTCGCAACTACCCACTACCTAAATCGCTTTTAAACTTTTGAATTGCTTTTAAATACTCTCTATCTTTGCGATCGTTAAAAACCGTTTTTTTTTCGCTGTCACTTGTAACATTCTACATGCAACACGACTAAAGTCATCCTTATAAACTCTCGATTGCTTTCGCGCACAATATATACCAACAACAAAAAGACGTCAGTCGAACAAATAAAATATAACTCACTGCGTCAGGGACACGCGCTCGGGTCCATTGTAAAATTCGTCGTTATAAGTATTACAACTATACAATCCTTTTTTTTCTCTCTCCTAGCTCTACATTGCCAACTTCATTCCAACTACTCTTTTATGAATAATAATTTTCGTCACTCCAAATACACACACACACACAACTATATACATAAACACTCCTCTATTGTTATATATATAGACCATATACTTACAACGCGATCGAAAAGTCGCCGACTCAGCGCACGCAACTTCATGTCTGTACCATTTAATATATCGCACATCACCTTATTCCCTTCTCCTCTCGTGCGATGTGAGAAGATCGCGCAAAGAAACACAACGAGAGACGAGCCTCATGCTCCAACTTTTCACGCGACCGCGCGCGCGCGCGCCCCGCGTCGAAAATGCGAGAGTCACGCGGTCTATGTACACTGTTACATTATACTTTGGGAAAAGACCTTTTTTGTTCCAATGCGCGCGCTGCGAGTTAAGATAAAAATGCACATTGGGAAACCGCAGAGGGTCGCGTCGCCCGCACACGGTTTGACGCCTTTACAAGTGCCTTTGATATTACTTACTACTACTACTATGTATATAGTGAGAAGTAAAAAAAAAATCATTCTGGGTTTGGCACAATTGATAATTAGGAGTTTTCTCTGCGGGTGCGAATTAGAGGCATACCTAGTTGCGTCAAAAAGTGCGTGTCATGTGCGTTTGTGTCTGTTTATATATATATAGCGTAATTCCTTCATGCTCTAGAAAAGGTTTAGGTAATAATATATTATCGTCCAGGGCCATATCATGTAATTGTTTTATTTATATGTTTATATTAAATTAGAGAAATATGTAACGTAATAATAATATCGATGTGTTAATTATATATACTTTTTCTATATGATCTTGCCAAACTCCACCTCCATCATCGTCGAATTGAAAAACCATATAATCGCGCATTAATCTCGGTAAAAGTATATCTGAATCGTGGTAACCCGTTACACTTCTATATTAAACGTGCACTAATTAATAATAATAATTAAATCAAAACACGCAATCGTTAATAAAAACCCACGCACTTACATATTATAAAAGAAAACCACGTTGATCTAACAACTTAAACTCATTAATCAGAAAACACTGCCTTAATATAATTATATTACAAACCTATATATAGCTACCGTAATATCGTACCTAATACACGTGTGATATATGAAGTCATATAACAATATATGTATACACAATACACTTATATATCTCTCAATTTGACGCCATTTGTCTCTATTCACTTAGCCTCTCGCTTATATACACGTGCGTGTTATTCGATCTTGATATATATCGCTATGCCTGACTTATATATATATATACTCCACTCGATTGTGATATACACGTGTGCCTTGTACATACACATATAATACAACACAGCACGTGTCTGTCCTAGGACTTAAACTTGAACCTTTCTTTTGATATATCGAACGTTAATCTTTCATTCAATTTTCCCGCGGATGTAAACGTGCGTTATATTAGCATCCAAATTATTTTCCAAATTTTACAATGTAATTTTTATCGACTTGTATTGTTTATATTATTCAACTTATAACTATATATATATATATATATATATATATATATATATATATATAAGAAAAGGA